>WBNM01044282.1:0-28995 GCA_013399055.1 Ramphastos sulfuratus | reverse complement strand
TTTTTTTTTTTAAGTGGAAAAAGAGCAGAGATACTTTCCTTCCTTGAAATCCAGATTTTGGCTGTGATTTGAAAAAGAAAAGCCAAAACATGTGTTTCTGTGCATATCCTAGAAACAGGATATTGCACAGGTCTAATGGGAAGCCCATTTCCATCCTGGGAGATTACCATTCCCAAAATCCTCTCCTGTCTTTAGCTCAATGTGGGCTCAGAGACCATCACCCTAGGGCTCCATCCACACCGGAGCAATTCCATGTCAGAGTGATGCCTCATTCAATGGATTATAGTGTCTTCAGTGTCTTGGAATCAGCTAAGTATTTGTTTCCACATGTTATGTTATATCCAAGCTTAAGCTTCTGGGTTTTTGTTTTTTCACACTTAACCATTGCTTCCTAACCACACAGACCTAGAGGCAAAAGGAATTTAGGTGACTAATAATTAAGTGTAGCAACATACAATCTTTTGGTTCCTGTTTGCCGCAGTACATAACCTTGTGCCACATTCTCCCACAATCATCTGCAATGCATGGGGAAAGGCAGATACCTCAATGGTATCCATAACTACTCTCTTACTCAACAGTGCTCCACCCAAAATCAACCCAAGTGCGCACACTGAGCTTACACAGGCATCACTGTCTACTAGGAATGAACCAGAACAACTGCCATCTTGGATTATATGTTAGAGACCCTCTGCCTTCTCCGTGGGCTTTTGCCTTCTGCTAGGTGCGTTTTCAAGCCCTCTTGCTTGCAGAATACAGTGCTTTATTAAATGCTTGCTTAGGTAGGTGTGATAGTTTGGGAGTTACCTGCCCCCCCCTATGAAAATCACCCAGACTAGACTCAGCAGGCTGGAAGTTACGGAATGAAGCTCTATTTCGAGCTTAGCACAATTTACAAGCATATATATACACAATATACACAAATATTTACAGAAATATGCAGAAATATGCAAGTTAAAAGTAATACAGAAACACAATACCTCTCCCAGAAATTAGAGTCCCCATGAGGGGCTCCCAAGCACCCTTCCACCTTCTTTCCACCCTTCTACCTTATCCCAGGGTCTGCCTTACATGCAAGGTGAGTTTGGAGGATTAGCAAGGGGGGTTAGAAGCAGTAGGATTAGTTGGATTAACAGCAGGAGCCCAGGGAGAAGACACACTGACTCTGACAGAGAAAGAGACTCTGTCTGATCTATGTTTGTGTCCTTGTTTTTATACATCTCAGCAATCCTATGAGTGAAGTAGACATCCCCATTGTTTTCACAGTCTATAATTTTTTTTTTGTTCATTAAATTATTCCAATTAGCCTCAAACTAGCACAGTAGGGTAGCAAGGTGTCTTTGTGACAGTGGAAAATTCTCCTCTGTGGCTGAGTGCCTGAGCACCTTCCTTCACATTTCTCTCCCCACCTTCCTGCAGAAGGATGGAGGATGGGAAGGTACATAATGCAGGCCCCTTCTTCCCTTTTATACAGAAGCCTACTCATCCCCTGCAGATGCAAACCAATCTAGCTCCCCTCTCCTTCAGCAAGGGAGGTGAAAGCTCTCAATTCTCTTGTTTTCCTGAGAGTGCCCTGACAGCATATCATTTTTTTGGAACATCAGCACAATGTATAATACTGATATTACTATTGTTTATAATCCAAATCTGCTTTGGAGTCTAGGTGAGGGAATATTGGGGCATGCATGAAATGAGCACAAAACAAGCAACCTCCATCAAGACAGCCGTAAGCAGATATACAGATATGAACTAAACCAGATACAAATGTAGAAGCTGAAGAAATTTTCACATGAAAAATCTATGGAACTTGGTTACCTCTGGATTTAGATAGCAGCTAAACAAGAGAGAGCTTTTATAGCCATCCAAATTACAGCATCTTTACTCAGGCCTCACAAGACCCAAATCAAAATGAAGCCTTAAGTTACAGGATTAAGATGTACTCTGATCCAGCACTTACTCTTAACCTGCTTTATTAAGAGGACATTACCAACAATTTACAGGAATTACTAAGGCAGAGGAGGTGATGAAAGGATCTCGATTGCTCATCAGTTCAGTAGCAGAACCCAGTTTCTGTTTTTCCCTCGGTAACAGTTTCTGCAGCTTAGTGACCCCTAACCAAACTGTGTCATCCTCACCAAGCCTGCCTTCCCTGTTTAAAGAGAAGATCCATTTAACTTCCCCCTTCTACTTTAATCTGTAACAACATTCCCACTTGATGTAAAATACTTATGTATTCTAAGTATTTGCCAGAATTTGTTCAAGCAAGTCCTATCACTATAAAGTGGCTTTTGCTCAGAAGGCTTTGTGACAACTAATTTTTAGTCAACAGAAAACTTTCTAAGCTGGGTCATCCTGGAACTGGGAGACATGGAATCTTGTGTCCTATAAACACCATTCTCGGTTACTCATGCAAAACAAGTAAGTCTCAAGATGAGGCAGAACTGAACTCCCTTTTTGTTCCTATAGAAAGAGCTTCATCCACGTTTCCACTTTTGGAAGTGTTTTGCAGCATCTCTGCTGGTTTGTTTGCAGTTTTACTAACTGGAAATCTATTATAGCTAACTCTGTCCTCTTGACAACTCACAGGCTGTGCATTTAATATAGCAGTTAAAAGAAAGGACATCCAGTATAGTGGCTAAATGAAAGGATACCATGTTCTGAACTTTGTTGTACAGGTTTAAAGAGATTTGCTTTCACCTAGAACAGTCGAGAGGGAGATTTTATTTGTTAGTTGGAAGAGCTGCAGGAGGAAAAAGAACCAAAAGGAATTACTGACAAAAGCTTTTTTTTTTCATTCTGCATGACTGTATAGGCAGCTTATTCTCCATTGCAGGTTTTTTTGTTTTGTTTTGGTTTTTGTTTTGTTTTGTTTTGAATTTTTTTTTTTTTTGGCGTTATAGTTTCTGAAACGTCAGACTTGGGAAGAGTGGCCAAGGAACTGGAGAATTTATTTATGTCTGCACTGAGAGCTGCTTCCCCACTACTCACACTGAGCTTATTGAAAGCCTGACAAATTCAGGTCACAATGGACTGGCATCTATTGACAAAGCACTGTTGACATTCTCTGGATTTCTTTTGAAGGGGATATATGCGGGTAAGAGAGCACAAAGCTTGTGCCACATTTTTGGTTGTTCCTAAATGGGAAGCTGCTGCCAAGTTCAGCCTGTTTTGGGTTTTGGGTTTTTTTGTTTGTTTGTTTGTTTGCGTTGTTTGGTTTTTTGTTTGTTTTTTTTTTTCCTAGTAAGCATGAGTTCCCACAAGTGGGTGGTTTGTTGTGGTTTTTGTTTGTTTGCCTGTTGGGTGGTTTTGGTTGGTTGGTTGGTTGGTTTGTTGTTTATTTGTTTGATGGTTGTGGGTTTTTTTTGTTTATTTGCTTGGGTTTTTGCTTACGCTTTTGTGGTTTGGTTTTTTTTTTTTGGTGGGTTTTTTTTGTTGTTTGTTTTTTTTTCTGGGGGTCGGGTTGGGTTTTTTTGTGCAAACAAATGGTTAGATGGGTTCAGGCCTGAAAATAAATCTCACTAAATGATCCAGTGGTTACATGCTGGGTACAGGTATCTTTGCTGCACCCTTTTCCAGCTACACCCCTAAATATTCCTTGGGATAACCTAATTCTGATCATTATGGGGTCCTACGGGGCCATGCTAGCCTATGAAGAACTGTGTATATAATGAAGCTTATGAAGGATTATTTTTAAATGTGGTAAAAAGGAAAAAGAAGCAGACAAGACATTAAGCTTTTATCTGGTTTGTCATTAGCCATCATAAAAGGGGAGAAAAGCTTAAAGGGAGATTCTGAATATGTTTTTTCTCCTCAGCAAACATGCTGAAAAGTCCCAAGACCACTTTAGTTTCCCTGAGAGTTGTCTTAGTAGCAACTCTAGCAACATATTCTCCACTCTTCTTCCACAGGAAACTTTCACAGGGAGTGATACAAAGTGTGCAATAAAATATTCTTTTGTACTGAAATGAAGTGTAATTTGGCATTTACATTTCCAGTACACTGAGAAATTATTTACAATGGATGGGGAAGGCAAGACTACTGATAGGTAAAATATAGCTAAAATATTACTCAAAATAAAGGCAAGTTTAAACCTGCATGTGATCAGGGAAGGAAAATCTATGGTGATCATCTCTGTAACTGAAATCCACACTGAATTTCTGATCTTACAAAGAACTTAAAAAAGAAATAAAAATCACTGAAAATGTTCTGAATCTATTAAATGAAAACAATCATGTCACAAAGCAGTGTTTTAAAATGTGTTAAATGACAAACAAAGTTCATGACATACTGAATTGGTGGAGATTACACCACATGTGTAAATTCAGCCATGTTTGTCCAAGACTCAAAGCAAATGGAAACTAGGGGCAACACAGCTTTTACGCCTCGAAATGAAATAATGATCTTAATGTGTATGATAAGAAAGGAAAGAGGAAGGGAGTTCCCCTGGTTAAGTAATCTTATTCTACCTTGATATCTTCCTTTGTGCTTTTTTTATTTGGAATCTGATTAAAAGCAGAGAGCTGAGTGCCACATACTGCAAATATCCTCTGCACATCTGAACTCTTTCTATGGGGACCAGCTCTTTTAGTTTTGTTATTTGGTTGGTTTTTATAACACCGAACTGGAGGTGTATGAAGACAGTGTTGACAAAAACAGCAGGTCAGATAATGTTAGTTTATGCTTCATAAATGGTGCACAGATGCGTGCTTATAGCAGGTGTGAGTAGTAAGAAAGGTGAAGGCAAAATAAATGCTCACTGGTAGATGGAGACAAAAATAATCAGTCTATGTACAGGAGTTTTTTTACTCCAAGTTGTCTTATATATACTACTGACATTTGTATCATTCTCACTATGGGAATGAGGCTGTAAGAGTTCAAAATAGTCTATTTCAACTCAAGTGCCAAAATTCAGAATTTCAGGGATAAAATAAGAAAGCGGAGTTCAATGTACAATTAATGGACACAGAGTACATTTTGTTTTCCTATGATATGATGCTGACTCACTCCTTTTAAGATCAGAAGGATCATGCTGTTTGACTTTCAGCATAAACTAAACTGAGTTTCACCTGGTGATTCTCAAATCGAGCCTGTAATTTTAGAAAATCCTTAAAACCCAGTCTCCAGACTGAATGGCAGTGATTCTACCTCCCTTTCAGTTCTCTCCATGGCAAACTGCTCTTTCAGTATAAACTGCAAAAGCTGTCTGCATTGACTGGTACTTCCCATTCAGTTTCAGAAAATGCGCCATCTATAATGCAATTTGCAGTGGAATACTCAGCCAAGATAAAAAACATAGAGCATGGCTCTTGCCTCAGCTAAGTCAGCAATATAAACTGTGCATTACTGTGCAGTTTGGGGCCAGCTATTAAAACACCATTTTCTCATATTTCTCTGTAACTGAAACAGAAAGAATTGCTTGAGGCAGAGGTTACTAGGTGAAGTTCAGAAGGTCCTAAATATCACTATATCTTATTTTTTCTCTCAGGACTGTCTCTTTCAGATTATCATTCCATATTTTGCCTAGCTTCATGTAAGTTCTCTACACAATGAGGCCTCTCCCCCTTTGAACACTGTAGATAAGGTTTATTTTGTAATGTAAGGATGATTAACCTTAAAAGCTGCACCCAATAGCACAAGAGACAGAAAATATGTAATACTGGGGCTGCTGTTTATTACTGGTACATACATTAGCTCTCTTACCTGGCACCACTTGCTTCAACTGAACATTTCAAGAACTAAAGTTATTTCTGCTCCACTTAGACTGCAGCTGCCCAACAGCAGCACAGGCTGCACAGGGAAGACCCAAAGCTGAATCTGTGAGAATGCAGACTTCTCTCACAGATAAAGGAGGGTAATTTTGACCTTAGTCTATCATGAGTAAGACACTAAGATGGAGTCCGAAGTACAAAAATCCACCTATCTCTTGGGAAATCCTCTGTTTGCTCTGCAATAACACAATAATGCTGAAAACAGGCAGACACTGATAAAGATGTAAGACCAAATACAATGCAGGTATAAGCAGGGCAACATTGCTAAACTAGGCAGACCAGACCTGAATTTTAACTCAGGTATTTTGCAAGGGCTTACCTGGAACTGTACCTCAATTAAATATTCATTCGTGAGAAAAAGCTATTTGTATTTCATAGCAAACAGCTCATACACAATTTATAAATGGTTACATATATCCTTAATTAGTTTTCAACAATCCTGCTAAACATTGAGGGCAAACTAAATCCATTTTATGTCAAGACTGAAGATACAGTCCCCTTATCTAATCAGCCCCAGCTGCCTTAAAGCCAGTAACTCAGAAACAAAGAGGCTACCAAACCAAATAACTTCTGTGAGGCCTAGCTGGAGGAGAAGGGGATCAGGCTGATTACTGTTCACCTGCTACACTAAGGCATGCAGGCAACCTGAAACAAAGGGAGTTTTCAATGCTTCCCAATGACACACCTAGTTTGTGAAGTAATTACCTCTGACGCATGACATAAAAGATAAACACCAGGTCTTGTAGCATGTTGGCTAGCAACTCCTCAAAACACTTTGGAAAATAGTATCATTAAGTTACCTTTAAAATAGTAGGTGAATGTCACCTGTTTGCAGCAGGTAACTCAGGACCTAGGTACTAATGGAGTACCACTTGAGCCTTCAAAATAGAGCTGAAGTGCTGCCTCAAATGTAATCTGGATTTCACACAGACTTGATTTGATCCGAGGCGGAACACTGCTCAGTTCAGTGAAAGGAGGTTGTAGCCAGGTAGGGGTCGGTCTCTTCTCCCAGGCAACCAGCAACAGAACAAGGGGACACAGTCTCAAGTTGTGCCGGGGGAGGTATAGGCTGGATATTAGGAGGAAGTTCTTCACAGAGAGAGTGATTTGCCATTGGATTGGGCTGCCCAGGGAGATGGTGCAATCATCATCTGTGGAGGTCTTCAAGAAAAGACTGGATGAGGCACTTAGTGCTAGTTGATTGGAGAGGGCTGGGTGTAGGTTGGACTGGATGATCTTGGAGGTCTCTTCCAACCTGGTTGACTCTGTGATTCTATGAATAAGCTTATTATCTTTTAAAGGTGGCATGACAAATTGTTGATCTCTTAATAAAAGACAAATGTAAGATGAGGGGGGTGGAAATCTAAACCACATAAACTTATGATCATCTTCTGTGCCATGGTTTCACCTGCATGACCTCTCAGCAATTGCTATCAATGCCTTTGGAGCCAGATTTATTGGTCCACTGCTGTGTTTTGACCTTCAAGTGCTTACAGTGTGGGAGGAGAAGGGTGAGGTGCTCCTGCACTCCAGAAACAGCACGTCTTGTCTCTCCACTTAGTATCAATTGAGGATGAGGATCTGGTGACTCCAGAGCTAGTGGTTCATGATAATTATTCAGTACATTTAATTACCTTAGAGTGAGAAAAACATTGTCACTGCAGCAATCAGACACAAAATAGAGTTTCTGTGTCCAAGTTAGTTTTCCCAACTAAATGTTATTTGGTCTTACAGACATTGCTTTGGGTGGCTTGGCAAAACATACGTCCATTAGAGACTGTCACAGACTTGTCTTGGGTTATGCCCAAAATCAGCTACATCTCAGTTCTGGATCTGAGAAAGACCAGGAACACAAGAGCTGGAAACATCTTGTAGACATAGTTGAACTTTACTGTCCCTATGGAATGCAACAGTGTTTTATGTGTCATTTTCCTATGAGAAAATGGATTGCCCTAATTTGTTGTTTCTTACTGCGGTCTGCCTGCCAGGGCAGATGAAGAGTGAGATGAAAATACAATGCCAGTTATGGACCTCTTTTGCAGTATTCAGTTTTAGGGTCAAATGCTGTGAGCTCTTGGGGTCTTGTTAAAACAAGGGCTTCACAAGGCTGTACTGAGTAACATGGCCTGCTTTTTGATGCTGTGTCGAAGCTCAGTTACCCCACACACAGCCTCAGTTCAGAGCGTCTAAGTGCTCTGGGGCTAGGGCCACAAGAGGCTTCTTCCCCACTGTCTGTGGAAATGCTGGTGTTTGAGGTCAGCTTGTGAAAACCTCTGAGAAGGCCTTGTCCTGCTCCATGCAGACATGGCAGGCCAGGACTGCAGGGCAGTTTCCCTGCCCAGCCCTTCATGGCTGCTCTGCCAGGCAGGACAGCAGCGAGAAAAACAGGAGTCCTGGCCACTGGCCTAACTTCCCTTCACCTGCCTGACACTGCGAGGCAGGACAATGCCAAAAGGGCCTTAGAGATGACAAGAAGACAAGTATGCATGTGCAGCTGATTCACAGGGTGGAGTAACAGCTTGCAAAGAAAGCCACCTGTCTTATAGCAGGGCACCCTACACAATGCTAATGTACCTGGGACAGTTTAGGGGCATCCTGGAGAGCTGCACCAAAGGTGGTTCCAGAAAGCAGCGTGGACAGGACTAACAAAAGCACTTCACCCATGCTATTTCTCTCCAAGTGCAACCATCTTTAGCAACACAGAAATTTTTCCAGTTGTGTTCAAATTGATGGGAACTCTCCCAATCCCTTTAGGAGGCTGTCTCATAAGCAAGAAATGTCACATCAAGGAATAATTTTCTACTGTATTATCTTTTCTGATATCTAAATATGCTTCTTTCTTGCATTCCTAGCAATACCCTCCACCCCTGTTGCTTGAAATAATTGCTCACTCATCACTGTAGTGGATTTAGCTGTGCTGTACGACTACAGAGATAAGATACAATATTCTTTAGATAACAGTGCAGACTCTTGCTCAAAGTTCTTTCTTGTATCAGAGTTCAGTCTGCACCCTTATTAAAAAAAAAAAAAAAAAGTAATAAAAATCCCTCTTTGCAGCCATTACCTTAAAATGCAGCATGCAATATCATTAGTGCAGTGCTAAGGAATTTTAAAATAGTGGTGTTGTCACAAATAAGATTTTCCTCATGGTGGACAATGTGTCATATGAAACGATCTCTTTTTCAGTGCTTCAGGCAGCAATTAAATCTTGTGTTTCAAATGCCACCACACAGCAATGGTGTGTAAATAATGGCTTAAATAAGAAGTAAGAAGTTTTGTTTGCTTTTGCAGGTGTTAAATTTCAGTAGGACAATCTAACTCAAACAAAGCCCTAAACAAAAGTTAGGAAAATTCCTGACTGACAACCTGAATTTCACGTTAGACGAGGCTTGTAATCAAAATTATCTCTCCTGGCTCTAAAATGCCTAACCACTGATTTTTACCATGGCTGTAAAATTCTGAGATTGTTTTTCTTTTAACCTCAGATATAAAATTCTTGTTGAAATTTTTAATGTGTGGGAAAAGCAATTGCAGCAACTACATGTGGTTAAACAATTTATTCTGTAATGAGTATCCATCCCTAAGAACTGCCGAACAGCAGAACTCACACTGACAAGTAAATATGCTGCAGGAATGAAATTTGAATTCAGGTTATTTCCTTGCTCTTCTGGTAGCCTGATTATTTGTCTCCTTGAGAAGGAATGCAATGCTACATGTCCATTACCCAGATGGATTCAAACTCACATCCCATAAGCCATTTTAGAATACCAGGGAAAAGGCAACTGAGTAATTTCTAGACCAAATAATTCTGTGGAACCCAGTTATAGGAAACTAAGCTGCAGTGAAACTCTGCTTGTAGACATGAGAATGAAAGTTGCAACTAGTTTCAATGCAAACTAGTGATGCCTGTAAGTAAGCCCCTTCCCACAGGACTCAAGGTTCCAGTCCTGCCCCAATCTCATCTTGACCCCTTCAGAGTCAAGACGGGCAGACTAGGCTTGTAACCGAGAGGTTTAGTGGAGAAAATTCCATGACTTCACTATGACAGGCTCCCATTGAAATTCTTAATTGGTTACTTTAGATTACTCTCTCAGCCAACTCTTGTTAATGTGAAATGATAACCTTGAACTGTGTTCACAGTTGAAGTATTATCCAAAGACCTGCACGAAGCGCACAGGGACAAAGTCAGAAATTCTTTTGCACTTGTGTGAGGTCAAAACCAGGATGGCAGTGAAACAGCTGTTTATGGACCTTATCACACATTAGATTAAGAGTTTGTGCTTGCCGGTGTGGAAATGGAGTGTACCAGTCTGATTCTGCTACTCTTAGCCATCGTGTTATTACCTGATTTCTTGTAAAATCTTATTTAAATATGAGTAGAGGTGGAAGAGTGAGTTCTGTGTTCTTTTAGAAAACTTGAGATGACATGAGTGGAACAAATTAGTGGGTCAGAAATTGCAAAAATCTGAGACAGGGGAACTTGAACCAGTTCTGGTCAGAATTGTTGCTCTGTTAAATTGTCACCTCAAGCTAAATGCCTATGCATGACCTGGAAAGAGGTAGAGGACAAATTCTTTAAAATAACAAATTCCATTAAATCTGAGCTTCAATGTAATGACTCGCTCTCTCGCTCTTTTTTTTTTTTTTTTTTTTTTGGTGGGGCTGGTTTTGGTGGGGTTTTTTTTGCAATATATTCTGTTTTTAATGTATATCTATGCATTCTGTACCCTTATACACACTCTATATATATGAGGGATGGACCACTCAGCGGATAAGGAATTGGCTGAATGGTTGCACTCAAAGAGTTGTGGACAATGGCTTGATGTACGAGTGGAAATCAGTGATGAGCGGCGTTCCTCTGGGATACATGCTGGGACCAGCACTGTTTAATGTCTTTATTGGAGACATGACACATCAAGTGCACCCTCAGCAAGTCTGCCAACAACACCAACCTGTGAGGTCTGGGAGGGAAGGGCTACTGTCTACAGGAATCTTGACAGGCTTGAGAAGTAGGTCTGTGCAAACCTCATAAGGATCAACAAGGATAAGTGCGAGGTCCTGCATCTGGGTTGGGATAATCCCAAACACGAATACAGGCTGTGAAATGACTGGATTAAGAGCAGCCCTGTTGGGAAGGACTTGGGAGTGTTGAGCCAGCAAGGTGTGCTTGGAGCCAAGAAGGTCAGTTGCATCCTGGGCTGCATCAAGAGCAATGTGGCTAGCAGGTCAAAGGATGTTATGCTTCTCCCTCCACTCTCATGAAACCACACCTGGATTATTATGTTCAGTTCTGAGGCCTCCAATGTAAGAGAGACATAGACCTGCTCAAGCATTTTCAGATCAGGAAGATGATCAGGGAGCTGGAGCACCTCCCCTAAGAGGACAGGCTGAGAGATTTGGGGTTGTTCAGCTTGGAGAAGAGAAATTACTTTTGCATCTTTCCACTCAAAGATGCTTTTTCAATACTTGTATACCTAGTACCTGCTGTTTCTTTTCACAGCCTGTAAACAGTACCCTTCAAGCCACCTCATTGTTCAGCTCCTCTCAACTTTCCCCATTCCTCTTTGAGGCCTCACTCCTCAGCTCAATTGGAAGCTGGGGAGGCATCTTTACCAAGAGTCCAGGTCCTCCCTCCAGGCAAGAAGGGAGAAGAGAGCACAGTGTAGTGAAGAGTAGAGCAATCTCTGTTCATAGTAAGGAAGTAAGGTGTGGCTCAACTTGAATTTGCTAGAAACACTCATCAAAGGACAGCCGTCAACCAGGAAGAAGGTTTATCAGTTGAGGGTTACTTGGAATTGTTCATCTAGACCTTACTAGATAGGTTGGACCTTAGGAAATAAGAGTTATGTTCTGTAAACAGGGTAAGCTGGCTCCAAGTGTTCTGGACTGGGAACAGGCTGCTGCAGGACTCACAAGGACCTTCACTAGAGCACATATACAGGGCAATACAAGCAGGATAGAAACAGTCTGCTATAGCAGCCAGCAGACATCACATTATACTAGCAGCCAAGTTGTTTTTACTAGTCTTCATGTTGTTTTTTAATTAATTATTAATATTCAGTTAATATAACAGTGAGCAGAATGTACCCACAGATCTATCCATAAAGGAAGTAATTTACTGCCTGCTTTACAACAGTGCTGTGCAAACACTTGAGTCGCATTAAGTACTGCATTTCTATGGGAATAGTGGCACATTCAGGTGAGCAAACACAACACTTTGGAGTAGACCAAGCACTTTTGGTCCATGCCCAGACAACACTGCTACCAGCCTGCAACAGTGTAAAAAATAAATGCATGTTGTTATTAAAAATATTGAAGAACTGAAAATTCTTCAATAGACTCTTCAAAATTCAATGCTTCTATTATTTCCACAGGAGTTCTGCTTCATGCAGTTTGAATACAGCATTAGGGAGGCACTGGCCTTACTCCAGAACTCTCATGGATTTCAGTCAGGATCAGGCCCAAGATAAGCACCTGAAACCAAAAGGGTAGAAAAGGTAACCTAAGGGGCCACCATTACTTACCAGCCTTAAGAGTGATTTCTTATAAACACCTTAAAACAGTCTTCAAAAATTAGAAGTATTTATAAATAATGCTACACCCCCTATATTCTGCTGTTACATCTGCTTCTGAATAAGGAAAGATTTTCCTCTGTTCTTGTTTCCAGAGCAGGTTTCAAATGTCATTTCTCAGTTGTTTCTTTTTCTACATACATAGCACTATTTATCACTGTGCAGTTTCACTGCTGAACAGCAAATGTAATTTATCCAGGAGGGGACTGGTGTCTGCAAGGGCCTCCTCAGATATGCAGGGTTTTCTTGACCTAAAGCACGTACCTGAACTTTCTTTTGGACCCTGCAGCAAGGCATGTATCTCATTGTGAGGTAACTGATTTCAGTTCATCCTTGAAAACAGCATCCTCTAGGACTCAGTGAAATGACAATACTTGTTTAACCCTGTGCATGTACTTAAGAGTGTTACTGAACTGGAGCCTGAATAAAGCATGGGTCCACCAGGAATTCCAGTACATGCTCAAGGATAATAATTGCCTAATCATTTTGGGGAGAGCTGACAGACAACTTCTAAATGACTGTGATCCTCAGCAAAACTAATTTGCATCCTCAACATTTTTAGAGTAATTTCAGTATGGAGTCTCTACATTCTAAGTCACTGTGGCATACATACTGCCCTGTTTCCTTGCAGACGCAGGAGCTCTGCATTTTTACTCTCTACCCTCCCACATTCCAGTGCAATTCCTTTCCTTAATGAGCATACACAAAATGACCTCTGTGTTTCCTTCTGCAAAATTGTGCAGTTTCCCTGAACTCTGGAGCTCATCTTTTCATGGTAAACTGTGCAGTTGTTTTCCTGTGCAGCAACGTTTGCAACAAGACTGGCTTTCCAAATGGATTTTCATCCTCTCATTAAATTGGCAAGAATTTGGTCAGGCTGGTAAGAAATCTTCTGCATGTGGCAAATTCATTTTATTTAAGCACTCCTTTATATTACTCTTTTTAAAAAGACCCTTCCAAACGCACAGGCAGACACTACTGCTCAGTCTACCCCTCCTTGTGCAATACAAATTGTTTGATAACAAGACAAGTAGTGTCTGATTTTATGCAATCCCTCATGAAAATATGTTTAAAACTGTAACATAAAATTAGCACCTTTCATGACTATAACATCATTCCCAAACTTCCCTTAACAGTTACACTTCATTTGTTGTTATTCTGGAGTCTCTGAAAACTCTGAGCAGTGCACTACACTGGTGGCTAAGGCATTGGCAAGGCAGAAAACTTAAATACCACTCATTTATCTTTTTTTTTTCCTCACAGTAGATGAGATTCAGTGACTGTTAAACTCAATTACATTCCTTGATGATGCTCTTGATCAGTGGTGGTGGCAAAACTGCTTATCCCAGTACCTACAAGTACAATATTTAAGTGATAACACCCTCACAAACCAATACCTGCACTAACAATGCAGTTTCTTTATTTTAGTGTGGGGGAATACTTGCATTTTAATTTTGGCACAGGTTCCAATTTCAATCAGATAAGTCAATGAGAGCCTGGAGAATCTTTCAGTTCGCTTCAGTGACAGAGAATAACCCCAGCAGTCAAGTTTTATTCTCCAAATATTAGCAGAAGTACTCCAGTTATCAGGTAGTTGATACTGTTAGCTCAAAGGCAATAAAATCTTTGCATCCAAATATAAGCTTTCATGAGATCTTAGCCGATAGATGGATTTACAAATTGATAACACAATTTCAATTTTTTTCTTAAATTTTATTTGATTGAAGCATTTGGGAAGCATGGATCTTCCCCAAACAACTCAAGGAACAATACTGAAATTATGTTCTACTTAGGAACTTTAATGTTTGTGACTCTTGACTTTCCAAGAAATCTTTGTAGAAGACCTTTAAATTAAGATTCTTATAAAACTGGAATCTAATTTTATTTTTGTTTGGATGAAGCAACTCAAAACACATGATGTGGATAGAGCTAACCAGATATAAGGCAGATCTATACTAAACCTGCATACTTTCTTTTCTGCTCCCTCCTAAACATTTTCTGCAGTGCAGATAATTCAGCAGTGGGCTTTATAAAAAAATTGCGCAAACCTTTATATGCTGAGGGCATGTCCTCAAATTCTTGAAAAGATTCTCATAGGCTTCAATGGACTTGTAATCACCTCTGCATGTGAGGCAAGAGATTCCCCAGTTTCATTTTCCAAATCAGATCAACAGTGACGGAAGTGCCAAGCTCTATGAAATGTTGTGTAAGTCTGTAGCATGCTGCAATGTATGGTTTGATAGTGGTACCGAAGTCACAGCCTGGGAAACCCTACGATATAGAATATGGTAATTCCTGAGTGAACCACCTTCTGGAAGAAATAATTTTCTTTTAATAAATTAGTGGGCAACAGATGTTGAGAGGAATGCATTTCTCTTTCTTTCAATGGTGCTTCATCTGTAAATACACGTAAAGCATGACACACCTCTAAATACACGTGTAAAAAACTGTGTTGTCAGGATTGCTCTTTAGAAATGACAAAGCACTATCAGGCAACCAGCAGCATAATCTTTAGTTTAAGCAGTGCTTGTGACAGTAATTTTTCAACTGTATCATAAGCAGCTTCTGAAATCCTGTATCAGGAATTGGATAAACAGAAACTACTTCACTCGACAAAAGCGTGGCCTAAACCAGGAGATGGTGTAAACTAAATCAAAGTTCAACCAAGTATTTTACTACAGCTGTTAGCAGCCGAGACTGCAAAAAGTCCTTCCTTCCTCCCTGGTCTGTTCTTAGCATGTGACAGGCCTATCACCTGGCAGAAGCTGTCCTGGAGTGTTTTGGCTCAGGCTCTAGATTAACTCAGGTCCTGCCCGTGCAGATTCGGATGACAAACGGCTTACACAAACGCGTTATTTCAGGACCACACCAATATGCTGTTGGATTTCCAACTCACTGGCTGCAAGAGGACGCACTGGCTGTAGAAAACGGGGCGGGGGTTGCCCTAACACTCTTCTCCGCGTAACTGGACCTCTGCATCCTCCTGAGAGTTACATCTGAGAACTCCCGGGGCGATTCCTGGAAGACAACAGACCCCTGGGAACTCCACCCTCAGCCTGTGCCACCGCCGGCAGCAGCCCTTCGCCCATCTCCATTGGGAGCCCCCTCTCATGCCCACCGCCACTTTGAGCGGTGAGCTGAAAGGCCCGGAGGTGGCAGAGGACTTCAGGGCAAGGACTCCGCCACCTCCACCAGGGAAGAAAGCCAGAGATTTTCTCCCCAGGCCAGTGGCTGCGACGGAGCGGCCTCCACCTCTGGGAGCTACCCCCCAGGTCGGCCCACAGCGGTCACACCCAGCTCCCGGGGATCCTGCCCGCCCCTGCTGACGGGGCTCCCCTCCCCACGCGCCCTGCGCACGCGCGAGGCGCCACTGACGTCACAGCGCGGCCGCCGCCCGTGGCACCCCGGGGAAGGAGGAACGGAGGGACTTTGCCCCGCGGGAGGGGTGTCGTCACGCGGGCGGCGGCCAATGACCGAGCGCGACTAAAATAGCGCACTATAAATAGCAGCTCGCGAGCAGCGGTTGGTCGGCGCGTGGGCAGGTGCGGCGAAGCGATGGGAGTGCGGGGCCTTGCCCGGATTCCCGCCGCCGTAGGTGCTAGCGTGCCGTCCCACGCCCCGAAGAGCCGGCTGGGTGCGTTTCCCTGCCTCGGGAGAGGACAGGGCGCGATGCCCTCAGGCCCTTGATGTCTGGCCCTGTCACTTCATCGGCCCACAAGAACTTGGTGACTTCTCCTTACAGAATCATAGAATGATAAGGTTGGAGGGGACCTCAAAGATCATCTAGTTCCACCCCCCCATGTCATGAGTAGGGACACATTCCACTGGAGCAGATTGGCCAAAGCCCCACCCCGCCTGGTGTAGAGCCCCTGGAGCAGGGAGCTTCTGCCTTTAAAGTATGCAGCCCTCTCCAAGGGGTCTCTGAGGGTAGCCAGTGCCATCCCATCGTGAAAAACTGTTCCTGTCGGTAATGTCTGGTACATGGGTTTAAAACATGGTGCATCTGTTGGAGGTCTGAGATGGGCCATTACCGCTGAAAGAAGTGGAATGATAACGCTTAATGTGTTGGCCCATGTTCTTCTGTTTCTCCTATATTAATCTAAACCATGCTGCAACAGAAAAATATGTCAGATGTACTATAGGGCCAAGCCTTTTCTGGATAAAATTCTTATGAAAAGTTGTGGGCTTGCCCTGTGTGAGGCCTTAATGCTCAGGCCTCCCAGTTCTGTTAACATTCATAGTAAGTAGATAAACCCACATCGAGCAATGGAGAAACATGAGACAAGGTATTCTTCTTATCCCTTTCCCTCTGGGAAAGATGGAGATGCATCATATGGAGGTGAATGGAGAACAACCACAGAATCACAGAAGCATTCAGGTTGGAAAAGACCCTCAGGATCACCAAGTCTGACTGATAACCCTACTCTACAAGGTTTACCCTAAACCATATCCCCAAGCACCACATCCAAATGACTTTTAAACATTTCCAGGGTTGGTGACTCAACCCCCTCCCTGGGCAGCCCACTCCAATGCCTAACCACTCCTGTCAAGTGAATTTTTTTTTCCTAATATCTAATCTAAACCCACCCAGTTGCAGCTTGAGGCCATTCCCTCTTCTATGACTAATTACCTTTGAGAAGAGACCAGCACCAGCCTCTCCACAACATCCTTTCATGTAGCTGTAGGCAGCAATAAGGTCTCTCCTCAGCCTCCTCTGTATTAAAATAAGCAACTCATGAAAGCAAAGTTTTCTTTTTGTAGGATTTTGTTTTAATATTGGACAGAAAAATGTTTTTAAAAAGTCATCCAGGACTGCAAGTGCTAGAAGTGCAGTGGGTCACTTATAAAATGTGGTCCTACGTGCTTAAACTATGCACAGCAATTATGTTATGCGTGGCCTCCCCTTACTAATTGCATATACTGCATTGCTGCTGTCATATCAGATAAGGATCATCAAGGTTTGATTTTTTTTTTCTGTTGTTCTCAGGTAGAGGGGTTTTGCTTTTTTTTTTTTTGTGTGTGGGTGGGTGTGGGTGTGGGTGTGTGTGTGTCTGTGTGTCTGTGTGTGTCTGTGTGTGAGGCCTTGGTAAGATAATAGAGAATATGCTTTTGCTATTTGGGAAGATACCATGAAGTGAATTTTATACAATTGTATGTTGAACTGAATGATCTTTGACATCTGTTCCAACCAGGTATATTCTGTGATACTTACTTTCATTCAACTGAACTCTCAAAATGAAATTTCTTTTATATATATATATATATAATGTATGTTGGGTTTTGTTTGTCTCCGGATTCAAGAAGTATTTACTGAGATACTTAACATAGCAGCTAGGTGGACAGAGGAATCATCAAATGAAATTGTAAAGTGACAGGTTCAAAAGAAGGTACTTCATCAGACAAAACAATTAGATCTTGGAACTTACTGCTACAGGATATCAAGGATGCCAGAATTTAAAAAAGCAGTTAGAGATGATTGTGGAGGAAAAATCCATGTTCAATACAAACATCTCTGATTCAGGAACTCTTTTGGCCAGCAGCTTCTCCTGTCTCCATGCTGTCATAAGGTGATTCCTTTTGGCTGCTCTAGAAGACAGAGTCTTGAACTGGACTAGAAATGCTGCTGTTCTGACCCAGTATGGCCATCTCAATGTTTAACTGTCCTTCATTTGATGTAGGTTTTTTTCACAATCTTTAATAGATTACAGACTGTAATTCTTGCATCGAACTTCTGTGATATGTTAACACAGTCTCCTTATACTCTGTATACCTCTGTTTTTCTTGCCTGTTACTTTGAGGGATGGAATGATGCTTTGCTGTTTGTTTGCATAATGCCACATTGTCTAGCTGAGCACTGGTCTATGTCTGTATTTTTGAAATAATCATTTACTATATTTAAATGTTGATAGTCTGTATTTCTGTAGATGGCCACAAGCCAAAAGGTTTGCCACTCCTATAAACTAAATAAGAAACCATGGAGCTCTGGTCCTTCTTTGCTGACAGAATGAGCCAGATAGGCCATTTGAGAAAGCAATTAAAACACCAGCAATACCCACATAAAGAGTTCCAGATTCCACACTCTGAGTCTGCAAGGGCTTGCATTTATTATCTAGAAGCATGGGATCAGAAGGGTGAGATCAAGAGTGAGAAGTCAGAGTAGCAGAACAGGCATGGGGCACTGCACTCTGCCCTGAGCTGCCTGCTGCACCTTCATTGTTGAAGGTTGGTGATGGCTGTGGGCACATGGTGGGTCCATGCACACCAGAGGTATTCTCTGGCTCCACGTCTGTGTATGGACATCACTTTCAGCAGAGAGGACAGCATGTCTTGGGCAGGTGGGGCATAGAGGACCTTGCAAGGGGTCGAGTAGTCACTTGCTGAGGACCACATGCTGACAGCAGACTTGGAAATTGGAAATGGGGTCAGCTAGACTTGATTCTTGGATTTTTCTGTGTAGCAGTAAGATACAGTGGCCCTGTGTGATACGGGTAGCTCCTCTTCCAGCCTTGCTGCCAGAAGGAGGTGGGTTGATACACACATTTTCCTTGATGAATCAGTTGTCCATATTTGTATTTCTCTTCCCTAAGACAAGCTGTATTGTAGTGCTACGGAGTGGAAGTGCCCTGAGATCATATAAGGGAACAGGAGGGTGATCATCCTATTGTATTGAGCAATATTCAGCACAGATCTGAAGATTCTTTTCTGGCCAAGGCTGAAAAACCACCATAGACTCCTCATGCTCATTTTAAACATCGTGGAAATCTAGAGTATCAGTTCCAGGGCAGGGTTGAAGAAGCTGGGGGAAGACTCCATAAGGAGAAGTGAAAAGAGGAAAGGCATGTGATTTCTGCCGAGGAATACCCTTTCTCTGTGGGTAGGATTTTACACCAGTGTATGTATGGCTGTTGGCTCAGAGGCATGATGTCCTGTGTATACAGGGATCTGCCTCAGAAAAGACGTGGGTTACCCAGCAAAAGCAAATGGTAAATCTGTTGTTCTTGCTGCTTGTCTCACCTGCATTCCTGTTGCTCTGCAGATTTTGCAGGGGTAGGGGGAAGGCTTCATACGTACAGACTGAGCAACAGCGCATAGAATCACAAAATCATAGAACTGTCAGGGCTGGAAGGGACCTCAAGGGTAGATACTGGGGCTCTCTCCACTTTCCTAACTCCTGGTCATATGAGGATTTTGTCAGGCAGCTTACAGGAGCATGAGTGTTTCTCTACCTGGAGTAACCTCGTATCTCCAGGCTCAAGACATTCACTTGCCACTGGTACACAGCAGAGACCCAAGGATCAGCTTTAACTCTATCAGGTACATGACTTTTTTACCTTTCCTTACCAAGCATCTCCCTTCCCATATGTTAGTTTGCCCCAGCTGCATATTTCTAATGGTGTTTTGTGAAAATAGTTTCACAGAATCACACAGAAACATTCAGGTCGGAAAAGACCCTCAGGACCGCCAAGTCCAACTGAAACTGTGCAAACAGAACAAAATGCAGCAGAACCTGCCCAGCCAGCGATCTGTCTGCTAGCAAGATGCCATCTTTGGACCAGTGAAGTGCAATTTTTATTGGCATAGGAGCAGGACAGGCTCCTAAGTAAACTCTGTTGCTATTGCTATCTTTAAGTTAAAACAAACTTAAATATTTCCCATTCAGCCTCAGGAACATGGCAGCCAGGCTGACTGCAGAGCACAGTGTTGTCTTTCCACCAGCAGAGTCACTTGCAAAAGGTGGCTTGGAGATGGCCATTATAATATTTTTTGCTTTTCAACTCTTGTACAGCTTATCCACATGAAATAAGCATTCCTGGTGGCCATACTGCTGTTATCGTTAGAAGAAATGTTGTATCTGGGGGGTTATGGAAACAGGTTTATGAAAATTTTTACCAAACATAACCGTTAGCTTTTGTCAGAAGAACACAGACTGCACCATACATCAGGGCTAAAAGAAAACTTAAGAGATTTTTACAATTTACTAGGAAAAATATCTAAAAGTAAGTTCTCACATAAATATCTGAAAGTAAGTTCTCATGTAACTTTCATACACTGTACCTGGTTTATAGCAGATAGAGGTGAAATCCCAAGAAGCACGAGCTAAAACACCTTAGGCTGACCTTGTAGTGTAGTCTCTTAACAATTATATAGCCTAAGCAAACAAATAAATTCCTCACATTCTACTTAAAAAAAAAAAAAAAAAGAAGTGTTGTTATGAAGTCAGGAGCCTATCTTTCTTGATATGACCAAGTTGTACATTGTTCACATCACTTCAGGCAAGTGAGGACAGGGACTTTTGAACAGCACTTTCAATGTTATGTGAAAATCAGATGTGATGTATGAGCTTTGGAATGTCTCTTAAACATGCGCTTGACCTTCCATAAGCAAATATTCCTGAATTATTGCAAGATACAATGCATTGATTTTTCTTATAGCAATTTAAGAATAAAAATAATGTCACAGACAATTTAAACACAACAATTTGACACTCTCTTAACTAGATTTTCCAGCTAATAAAACACAAAGCAGAAATGAAAATTTTCCAATTGACCACTTACCCCTTGGACAATTTCCAAAACAAATATCCAAGTCAGCATTCGGTTGCTTGACTCTTTTCATAAATATCCAGAACAATCCTCTTAGTGATACTAAATCTCTTGTAAAGATATGACAGGACATCCAGTAATGAGTAATCCCTAAAACTGACATTTAATATTCTACTAAAGAAGCTAAAACATTTATAATTTTCTCAAGCCACATCTTAATGTTCCTTTTATTTATTTTAATCCAGGTAAAGTAAGACATAATAAGACTGATTTATATGAAGTCATGACAGGAGTCCCCGGCCTTGTGAAACAAACCCAATGTAAAATTCTGGTCCTATTGACTTCAATACCTAAACTAAGTTTTCATTTCCAGCCTTTGACTCTTGTCTTGTGAGTCACCAAAAGAAACCGAACAATTGCTCTCAAGTACTAACAGGCAGGTGTGGTGAGTTAATTTCAGGCAGGTGACATATAAGTGGATAATTTTGGGAATGAATGGTAAATGAAAAATACATCACATTATGCTGAATTACTGCAATGTAAAAACTAGAGTTTACAGAGGAATGTTCCATCTTTAGAAAGTGTCCATGGTCTGCTAGATTAATGTTGGCCTCAAACCATCTGACTACAGACAGTGCAACACATTCTAATCTGCTGATCCTCAAACCACTGAGTGGATTCGTTGGTGGTTACATCTCATTACTTCTGATTTTCAGCTGCCTACAGAGACAGGTAAATACCTGACATCTTCCAAGGGAGCTTTTCCATGTAAGTCATAGCTGCCCCACATGCCCTAGCACAGGATGGAGGAAAGGCAAGGTCTGCTTTTGAAGCCACATACAGAAGTGGTCCAGTGAAAAGTCTGGACATCCCTTTTGAGGGTATGAGATGTGGAACAGGTACTTGTATCTTCAGGTTCCATGCCTGGGATTGACTCTTAGCCTGGGATCTGGCCTGCTGAGTTGCTATATGTGGCAGGTAATGCTCAGGACCCGAGGAGCTTTGTGTACAGCAGCCTTCGCTCCACTACTGAAACGTCTTTGCAAGGCTCTGTCAAGGCAGAAGCAGCAAACATGACAACAGCTTTCCTGATAGTCATTTCCTAGTGATCTGCTGGCCCCCATCCTCACCCTGGCTATATCTGTCTCCTCCACCTGCCTTGGGCACGAAGGTGAGGGTGGGCGCTGACATCTCTATCAGCCACATTAAGCCCCATGACAGTCTGTATAGGATGAGCATAATCCCCTGTTTCCCAGCCTGACCATTTTGGTACAAGTCAGAAGGTAGAATTTTATTACCATTTCGGTTTCAGGGTTTTGGTTTTGATCTGAAGCTACAGAAAGTGTGGGGTTCAGTTCCTTTCCAGTTTACACCAGTTAGCCTGACACTGGTCTCCTGGTCACTCCCACAACTCTGAAACCTATCTCCATCCAACCTAGGGAGATTCCTGCAAAAATATTACATAACCCCAAATGCATGATAAGCCGGAACAATGCTAGGAAGGGCTTTACTCTGAATAAGCACCACATGACGAATGCTAAAGCAATGCCTGCAACGCCAGCCAACCGTGGCCACGGTGCAAGCTGTGGACAATAGGTAGTTGAGCAAGCCTGCCTCTGGGGGAAGACGTCAAACACAGGTGAATGTGCCCTGCTTCAGTGTTTTCAGTGACATCTGCTGGTAACAGGCGGCCAATTCCTTTCAAACCTTTTTAAACTCTAGGTACAAGTAAGTCTAGGTTCAAATATACATAACAAAAGTTATGGTTCCCAAAATGTATTTCTTTCTGACAAAACCACTTAATGGCCGTGCTTCACTGGAACAGGTTGCCCAGGGAACTTGGGGATGCCCCCTCCCTGGAAGTGTTCAAGGCAGGGCCTTGAGCAGCCTGCTCTAGCGGAAGGTGTCCCCGGTGTAGGGAGGTTGGAACCAAATGATCTTTAAAGTCCCTTCCGACCCAAAGGATTCTATGATTTGTGCCAGGAGCAAGGACTACCCAGGAGTCTGCCTCTACACAGCACGGTATTTTTTGGTAGTGGGAAACACTGGATCCAAAGAAGCTACCAAAGTACTTAGTGTGCCTGGAAAGGAGTTGATGGACACCTGTTCTTTATTACTGTTAGCTATAGACTGTTTGCGAGTTTTCCAAGCCTCATAGCCCTTCCAAATCAACAAACCTGGGAAAAATTCAGCTCCCAATTTGAAATATGAAATGTGAATAGTGACAAATTAGAACACCAACAGTGAATGCAGAGGTGCTTAATAAAACAGGACAGTACAGAGGTGCTGCAAAAAGCTCCACTGGTAATTGATGGGTTGGCTTTTGCACACATTAAAAAAGGAATTGTCCTCAATGGAGGTGAGTTTAGTGAAGTGCTACCAGTGTATTTGGGGCTGGAGTGCTTGTACTGTGAGGAGAGGCTGAGCTCCCCACCAGCCAGGGCCAGATGTAGATCAGTGGAGGAAGCAAATACGTAAGAGTGAAACGGGGCAGATTCATGGTGTTTGTTGATGTGCTCTGAGCTCTCTGCACATACCAGATAAGGTGCATGTGATTGTAAAAGTTATAAAAAAGGGGAATGTGATGGAGTTGCTCATCAACAGTATGTCCTACAGCAAGTCTCCTTAGGACATTTATTCAGTAGTCACATACAACACTTCTTATATAAAAGGAAAGAAAATTCCCTCCCCCTTGAAAAGCTACATGTGTACATATTGGCAATATATACCCTAGGATAAAACATCAGCTGTAATTATCCAAATTATACCTGAACAAATAAGATTCAAAGTTCTCATTAAGCTGAAAAAAAACCAAAGGAAACAAACACAACTGTAATTCAAACCCAGAATCACTGCAGAAGGAAAACCATAGAACTGAAAGATGTAAGACAATCATAAGATCTTGAATTACAGTCTTGACTGAAAGACAAGTGTTACAGCAGTCTGTGCCCTTGAGTAGATGGAATCACGTCAGGAGATGTCACTGGAGGCTTCCCAAAGGGATGTGAAAGTCTGTGGTTGTGCTGTGCAGCTTTCAAAGCACTTCCAGTCAGCCTCTGCATCTGCCCTTTCTAAAAAGCAAAACACAGTGGTGGTCTCTGCACTATGACTATGTTAGCTGAGACACTACAGCCTCTCTCCTCTTCCTACGCTAGTTGTTTAAAAGCACAGGCACTGGCAAGGACAGGGACATCCTCTCCAAAAACCCTGTGGGCTGCCATCACTAAGAGTGAAGTACAAAAGCAATTCAGGTGTTCTAGATGCTTATGAAAAAGAGACTTCTGTGTTTGTCATTATTTGAACCATCACCCTGGAGTCTTAGATATGGGTCTAGGCCTCTGAAGGGGCTGCTGCTTTCCAGGGCACAGGGGCCATGTGGCTGCCACGTGGCTGCCATCTGTACGTGGGTCTGGACAGCCAAGGCTTGGGTGCTGCAAGCTGCTCAGAAAGTGTCAGCTGTTGGGTTTTTTTTAATCATTTAGGAAAAATGCAATCCAGGATGTGTCAGCTGGAAGGAAACATTTTTTACTTTGTTTTCAATAAGAAGCCTTCCAGCCCTGTGGGTATGGCAAGAAGTGTCCACTTCCCCAGAGGGCTTCTTCTGATGCCCTCTAACTGGCTCTGCATCCACAGTGGCACATGGGAGGCCCCGAGGGTTTCGAGCTCCTGGTCCCTGCTCAGAGCCACAGCAGCATCCCTTGAGAGTGCGTGTGCATGTGGGTGCAAGGGGAAGCAGAGGGGACAGAGGTAGCTGACTTTGCAGGCACTAGAGGGCAGGACGAGCCGCGGTAATCCCAGCACAAGAGACATGGAAAGACACCGATGTCATCTGTTGCACATTGCACACCCTGCCCTGGCGACACCTGGCTGAGCTTCTCTCCTCTGCTAAATCCCAAAGGTGTAGCCTAGTTGTATTTATAACGTGAGGAGCCAGTGTCAATAGGGTCAGCCTACTGAGTTCACCCTACTCAGAATGCTTTCAACTGGAAAAGGCCTTCAAAGATCATCTAGTCAAATGCCCCTGACATGTCCAAATGTCCCCTCCTCAGTCTACACCAAGATCCTGATTTTCAGGCTTGCTAACTGCATCTACTGAGTATTTCCACACCATGCCTAAGTTCCAGGCCCAACTATTTAAAAAACTTTCTGCAGAGCTGTTTGAGTTTGTCCTTTGAATGAGATTGGAGGAAAAAATCGTTTCCCTGCCTATATTCACCTTTTCAGATGTTTCAGTATGTTACCCTTGTCACCTTGCCAGAATTTGTTGGTTTAGCTCTGCACCACCATCATGAGGTGCCTCAGCTGGGAGGTGAGAGAAGTTGTGCAGCATGACTCCAGCACATTTTATGAGATTGGAGCAGAGGCTGTAGCACATAGATTGACAGAATGCTGGACTTCTGCTTTCTGTTTTGTGTTTCTCATGGAAATCCTCCTGCAATATTCAGGAGGAAAAAGGGTGAGGCAGAATCAAACAGTTGAAAACCAGTGGTGGTTCTCTGAAGCAGATCTTCTGAAATGTTTATATCCCATGTGGACTTAAAAAAAAAAAAAAAAACCCAACCAAAAAAAACAACTGAAAATTGGAGAAATCTTTAGAAGAGCTTAAGCTTCTGGCTGCTTTGAAAACACGTCCAGGCATATTGTACTTGTGGAAATCCAGTCCTACAGCACCCTATAAATGACAGGACATCCCTTTCTTGTTACTCTTTCACGTCTGAAATGAAATACACAGACACAAATCCCAAATTGCACATAGAGCAGGCTGCACAAACCCAAATGAAACACTCAACAGGTGCCTGAAAAATGCCTGCCGTGCCTCAAAAATCCACAGATACTGTGGGCTCATTACCAAATCCTATGTAGGGAGTAGCTTTGTTCTGTTTTCACACTGCATTAAACTCATTTAGTCTGCAGTCCCAGATGTGCTGCTGCTGATTAATTTCCAGCACCTCTGGTTGCTGGGCAGAGCTCATGGCACAGACCCCAGCATTGCTCTCCACTGCAGTCCCTGCTAAGTAGTCACCTGTGTAAGGCTCTAATATTTGCTCTGCAGGGAGACCTGGATGTGGCACTCAGTGAACATCCAACTACGCATTATGCTCTGTACTTACAGCAATGTAATCAGAAGAAAGGCCTTCCTGTTCTCCTGCTGCTCAAGGTGCACCAGCAATTCCTCTGGTGCTCTTTTGGCCTAAAGGGACAAATAGCCCTCATTACGTGCCACCTGACACCTGTTTCCCCGCAGACCACAGGTCTGGACTCTTTTGCAAGCAGCTCTTGCCAGTCAGAACTGGGGACAAGAAAAAGGTACAGATGTTCCTCTTTCCCAAAGTATACAAGTACCTTCAAGTTCCCAAGCAGTTGCTGTGATATATTGTGGCATGTGCAGATTCACAGCATTTGCAGTGCCTGATATATGATAGATCATATCCCACAGTTCAGGATATGATCTATGACATATCCATATCTCATTAGCTGACATGAACAGCAATGTTCATCTGGGGATGATGTGAACTCCAGGCTTGAAAATAAACCCCAGGAGAGTGCCTCAAGCTCAACTGGATGACTGAACAAGCTAACATGGGTGCAGGTCACCTCACCCACACTATACCCACTGCACCTCAGGCAGCTTTTTTCTGAGGTACAAAGCATTATTGTGGCCCAGTGCAAGAGTCAGGTGTTCTCTGTTGCGAAGTATCTTCTTGAGTAGAGACCCACTGGACTGCACAGGCATGCACACCACCGCTCACACACTGAAGTAGCAAGGTACTAATTCACTGTGGGGTCCCTGCCAAGGGCTCAGCAGACCATACTTCCCATCCCTCTTATCCAGTCCACAGAGCTTCACACAGCAAACAGCACACAAGCAAGAGGTTGCACGTCTGTTTTGATAACAAGAAGGCTTAGGGCATTTGTCTTCCCAAGCCACATTACACATGCTGAGGCCCTGCTTCCCAGGGAGTGGCTGGGCGTCCAGCTACTGATGGGAAGCAGGGAATAAATTCCTCTTTTAGAGCTGTCTTTATTGTGACCCAGGAGGACTTTTTGTCATCTTTTCTCCCTCTGTCCTGCTGAGGAGGGGGGAGTGAGAAAGCATTTGGGTGGGCACCTTGTAGTTGCCCAAGATCAATACAATGGTCCTTTTTATTACTGCCCAACATGGGACACAAGATAACGACAGTGTAGATCTGGACATACTATAGCTGTAGTAGCTATTAATTGGCAGGTTTCTGTGTGGGTCATGGAGCTTCTTTGATTTACTGTGTAACAGAGCCTAGGGCTTGTCAGCAGCTGCTTTCAGCTCCTGCTTTTTGCTGCACTGCTTATCTCTGTGCTTAGCTGTGCCTGGGAACATTCTGATAAAAGGCAGCAGCCATGTGCATGGCCCTGGCATGGGTAAGGCTCCTGTGCTCAGAGAACTGTCTTGAAGAGAGGTGAGGGATTTCACTTGCCTCTTCCCCTTCAGGATTGATGTGGCTGCCTTTGTTGCATGGGCTCCAGAGGTCCTTATACTTGCTTATCTAAGCTGCTTGGCCTTACCTGGAGCCTCTGGCAGATAACACCAGGAGAAACCCGAGGTCTGCCTCCAGGTTTTTGGATCCAGGGGTATTGAGATGAAGCCTGCCCTACCTTAAATTGAAAAGAGTTACTAGCAGCATATGGCAGGGTGTGAGCTGCTTCAGAAGTTGCTGGCATAGAAGCACAGGTCCTCTATTCATCATGCTTACATGTGCTACACTGGATGTTTAAAAGGAACATCCCTTCTACATATCACACAACTAACACAGCATGCAGTAAGTGGGTAATGCTGATCATGCAGCAAGATTGAATAAAGAACCCAAACCATCCAGGAATTCCCAGTGAGATCCCAGGCTGGCTGGAAATTGCCAAAGGAGGTGATTCCTGTCCAAGAGGCACCACCCTATGAGTTAATGGAAAGTAAAAGGTAGCATGATCTATTTACCAGTGGATCCTCTGCTGTTGCAAGAAACCGTTGGAAGTGAAAGGCTGGTGTGTGGAGTCCCACATGACAAGTTGTTGAAGATGCTGCTAGAGAAAGCAAGTCAAGCCAGTTTGCAGAAGTAAAAGCCATCCAGCTGTCTCTTGAGATTGCTGAAAGAGGAAAGTGGTCAGTACTCTGTCTCTGTAGTGTCTCTGTGTAGTGGAGTGGTGGCAAATGCCTCATAGGGCTGGTTACAGCAACAGAAGAAAATCAGCTGGCATCACAAGAGGTAAACCTACCTGTACTGCTGCATCGTAGCAAGACGTTGCTGCCTGAGTGTGTAGTGGAGGGGTGATTAATTAATGTGAGGTGATTTTAAAAGATTAATATTGTTTATTAATATTCAATATTCAGAACTCTCGCCACCCCAATCACTAATTTTAATAATAATCAGTTCTTCGCATCGGTCACGGAAACTTCATACAGGTAATAACAGAATCTGGAAATAACTAGTAATAATATTAGTTGAACTCAGTTGAACTGGAAGAGAAGNGTCACCTGATCATCTCCTTTTATCAATACAGCCTGAGACTAATGGGCCTTTGGACACAGAATATCCAATCAGAATGGCAGTTAGCCAAGCTTGACCATATTAGGTGAAGCCATAGGCTTGCTTTACCCTTTTTAGGGCAGAACACAGGCCTTGCACAAGGCATACACAAGCTGAATGTGTGTACCTTGTTTACCACAGGATGCAAAACAAGTCTGGGCAAGCCAGAGTCCTTAGACTCAGTGGCTCCAGGTTCCTCTTTCCCATGGTTGTCCTCTTTCCCATGGTTGCTTCTCCCCATAGCAGAAGAGGAGAGAGCAGAAAAACATGTCTGGGCAAGCCAGGACACGTATAAGCCTATTTTTGCCTATTTAGGCCTACCACGACAGAGTGGAAAACATTGTGAAGGTATGTCATGTAGATGCTCACAAACCCAACTACTGTGCCGCTGAAGAACACTGAAATAGAGAGCAGGTAGACAGGCCACCACAACTGAAGTGGACCTGGGCTGGGAATATAAAAGTGAGCTATTTGTAGCTTAGTGGGTGTTATAAATACTCAGTTTTAAAACGCGGGAATAGGAAAATATTCAATTCAGATACACCAAACAAACAAACACACA
>WBNM01044281.1:0-47450 GCA_013399055.1 Ramphastos sulfuratus | reverse complement strand
AGCAAGCCTATGAGTGAAGTAGACATCGCCACTGTTTTCCTTTCACAGCCTATAATATAATTTTCTCCTTTAAAATATTCCAATTAGCCTCAAACTAGCACACACAGTTACACAGACACAGGAGTGTAGCACTATTTTAATGGTCTAAGCTATTCTGCTTGGCCACTAGCAGCCATTCCACAAGAGTGCAGCTTCCCTCATGCAACATGTAACATGTCTTAGGTGGTTCACATGGCAGTGAGCAATTCTGATCTGGTCTCCATTAACTGCAACAGGACTTTTAATGCCTTGGTCATATATAGATTCCTACATGTGCATGTGGCTTCGTAATCATAACCTCTCTATCCTATGTAGGTTCAGGGAACATTTCCATGCACAGATGGCTAGCAAAATACTGTTTCTGGTCAGATGTTTTTTCTTTAGATTTGCTTGTTTTAGAAACTGCTGAGATTTTATTGTCGGGAAATTAAGTCATTGAGGGAGTCTAAAACTGCAGACATCCACAACTGAACCTTTAATCTATATCTATGCTGTCCCTACTCACATTGAAGAACTGGTTATCTAAATCACATTACTTCCATTTAAGTATGGAGGATTCATATAAATAAGATAAAGGCTCCCTCTACCTTCCCTCTTTCCTAACTGATTAAAATTTTTAGACCGATGAAGACATTTTCAAATTTGATATGGTTGCATTTCAGATATATTTTAAATATCAATATATGAATTATCTATAATTTAATATAATTAATGTAATTAAGTAAATAACTGGGAGGAAGAGAGAATAATTTCTGAATGCACAGCCAAATCTGAAGTTGGATTTTCTTACCAACCTGTTTTTATTAGCCCAAGCCAGCTTGAGTGCTAGAAATCATAACACAGAATAGATCAAGTTACAGTAATTGACAGACAATGAGTGAAGGAAATCCATGGTCTTGGACATATTACAAGATCCAAAAAGGCATTTGGGAAAGTCTTTGAAGTTTTAGGAGAACAATCCTTATTGAAGTCCATGAGAAATTTCTTTCTCAGTTCTTTTGAAATTTTTCTGATTGTCTTCCCAGGATTGCAGTAGATAGACACAAATTTATATTCACAACTTGTGCAGAACCATTCAGTGACAAAATAAATGTGAAGACTGTATAGAATTCAAATTAGAAAATACCATATCAGCAAAACATCATTAAATAAAGAAAACAGAACCTGGAGTTTTTAATAGTGAATAACAGTGATGGACAAAAAATAATATAGTTTTACATCTGCAAGAATCCTGAATAAAGTGAAAGCTCACTTATACTTTTCTATGTGTTTCTATGGATTTTATGCTTCACTTGAACTACAACTTTGTGCCATTAAGAGGAAAGAACTGTTCTTTCCCACTTCAGTTTTAGATCTGATCACCTTATCTTGGAGATAAATCAAATTACTGACTATTTGTAGCATTTTAGAAAGATGCATGTACTGCACCTTGCAGGCCAGAGGTCTTCAAAAATCATCTCCAAGAAGAGTAGTAATAGCTTGGGAAAACAGTTTTATAGCAGAGATGGGAAGTGTGTCCTGGTCTTAAACTGGATTGGCTTAACTTCATAATACATATTCTTAGATTGTTGACACAGAATGTGTCACAGCTGAGGGTTAATAGTGTGCATCTTTCAAGGTTGTAACCAGTGAAAAGAAAATAAGGACATTATGAAGAGACAAAATAGTAGGGAAATGTAATATCTTTACTAAAAAGATTCCACTGACAACCATTAGCATTTTTATCTGTGCCAACCAAGAAATTACTATCATTTCAGATACTGTTTGACAGCTCTGCTTTACTCCTGGAGAACTCAACCTCATTCTCACTAATTAACATAGCAGATCTATAACCAGCCTTAGACATGCCACATCTATTCACAGGGGACTATCTATAAGGTATTTATTCCACATATCTGTCCATTCAAAGCAGCTGTATTTTCTGCAAGATTACAGCCTCTCAACTTTATTCTAAAACCAATCACCAAATATTAAAGCCATGCTCCCAGTCTTGTAGAAGAGGGCAACATCATTTATTTAGCAAATGTACCTTTCACCAGCTGCAAGCATATTTTCTATACATCAAATAGTGTCACAGCTCTTAAGGGAACTCAGTTCCCTTCTTTTTTTCTCTCCTGTCTCTCTCCCTCCAACCTGCAAAACACACACACCCACATATACACCAAAAACAACTCTAAAGGAATTGCTGGACAGGAACAGGAAAATTGAATCACTCCAGTTAACAGTACTGATTTGTTTTTACAGTATTATTGATCTCAAAGAAGTCTATGGTACATTAAAAGGCCTATTTCTACATTAATAACTTATCTAAGCTGGGATTGTTTAGCCTGGAGAAGAGGAGGCTCAGAGGAGACCTTATTGCTGTCTACAACTACCTGAAGGGTGGTTGTGGCCAGCAGGAGGTTGCTTTCTTCTCTCAGGCAACCAGCACCAGAACAAGAGGACACAGTCACAAGCTGTGATAGGGGAAGTTTAGGCTCGAGGTGAGGAGAAAGTTCTTCACTGAGAGAGTCATTCCCCACTGGAATGGGCTGCCCGGGGAGGTGGTGGAGTCACTGTCCCTGGAGGTGTTCAAGGCAGGTTTGGACGTGGCACTTGATGCCATGGTCTAGTCTTGAGGTCTGTGGTAGTGGGTTGGACTTGATGATCTTTGAGGTCTCTTCCAACCTTACTATACTGTGTGATACTGTGATAATAAGCCCTGCTGCAACATGGTTCTTGGTAGACATATATTCAACCCTTATAAGACTGAAAGTTGAGAACATGATAGCCCATTTACCCAAAACTTTAGGCAAATAGATTTTACATAGCTTCATTGGCCCTTGAAGAAACAATTTACAAGATCATAAGTTATGCAGCGCCCATAGATTTTTGCTATTGCATAATAACCACAAGATATCTTCAGCAATGATCTTGTACATCCTAGCCCATAAAAACTTTCTACAGAGCAAAAGGATGATGCCCTACATCGTTCCCTGAGTTGCAAATATTTCTTGATAATTCATATAAAATGTTTAGCAATATTTGCTGTTATTGTCTATGAACTTTCAGCAGGGATAGCCTCTCCAGTAACTTGAGTTGGTAGGTGTGACCTCTGATGAAGCTCTTGAAGTTCCTCCACCTGTAGTTGTTGCTCTTGACTCCCTTGTGTTCATGAGGATGACCCTTTAATCACATAACCTAGTATGCAGAGATGTGTAAGTTATCTTGGTCCACCAAAGGAGCTTTGTTAAACTAAGGCTTATTTTAATTTTCAATTACTGCTTTTTTTTAAGTAAATTCAAATGTCATTTTGAAACAGAGGCCGCATGCAGTAGTCCTTTGACATACAAAATATAAATGCAGGCCAGGCTAATTTACATATATTCAGGCCCTGTGTAATCAAAACTGTTTAACGACTTTCTTCACAGAAACTGAGGCAAGCTAGCAAGGCTTTACCATACCTGATTATATGTTTTTTTCCACACATCAGAGTATCAGACCGTCCTTATAAGCACAATACAGCCCCATTTCTGCCTTATGTATTACTATCACTTTATAATCACTATGCATACACCTTTAGATACTGTATTTTGTTGCAAAGTAGCCATTTGACTTGCTTCATACTTTATTAAAATTATTGCTCTGCTAGTCTTGCAATTTTGTTCAATGTGTGTGTAGAAGGACTAGTTGGATTACTGTATTCACATATAAACAGAGGTTTAAAAGATATTTACCTATCTACATGTAATTATTTACTGTATGCTGTTAGCATGCCACTTCCAAAGTGTATAAATGAAGGGGTATAACAATGACACAATCCTGTGGCCTTTCACATTCAGAGAGATGCTAATAGTACACTTGAGTACAGCACAAAAATGACAGAGTAGATGAACTCAAACAGACAGAAGGTCTCAAAGAGCTATGTTTATAAAAAATGAAAGCAAACTCTCTGTTCTTCAAGCACTCACTTTTATGTTCCAGTCTAGTTACTAAAAAGACACTTTTTAAAAGATTGCAGGCATGTGCTTACAGTCTAATCAGGAAAGCAATTTCAATGTACTAGTTCTAAACTGAGCTGCCAAACAACTTGTCCTAACACCTTCTTCATATTTAATAAATGTCCTTATTGAAGAAACCACTGCAGGTATTTATAGATTAAACACATTAGCAGCAAGGGAACAAGAGAAAAGAATGGAAGGCAGGTAACTCCTGAAAATCCACTACAAAGAGATGTTTTGCACCTGAATTTCAATGAGGTGATACTCCTAGAGAAAATGCTTGCATTTTCAATGCAGTTAGTTGTGAACCAACAGAGCAGAGCCATTGAAGGCCACAAAAGGAAGATTCTCGAAGTGATTCTTGTCTAAGACCAAAATCAACAGAAAAGGTCGTTTTTCAAATGAACATTCCTTTTGAATTTTTTTAGACAAACCAAACTCACTGGCAAATAGGAAGATAAATGAGAATCAGTCAATAACTATGACCAAGAAGCTGATGAAGAGAACAGAAAGAAATTGAAGAAATCACTTGGGATTTTTTTTAACTATCTATATCACATTCCGAGCAAGGGGTGAAAGAAATTAATGATGACAGAATAATAACTAAATCAACATGTTCTTACTTGAGATACTTAAAGTGATTAATAAATACATTGCTTAAAGTTAAAGGTTAGGATACCATATATCATTCCAGAGTTGAATCTCAAAATGCCAGGTGTCCGATTTTTTTAAAATCCTTTTTCTAGAGGTAAATCGAAATTATCTCCCTTTCAGCTCCCTTTCTCTTTAGAAATGGTCATTTATGAGCCTATATATATATATATATATATATATACACACTATTGTGATCCCATAAGATAAGCAAGGTCTGGAGAGGTAGCTTTGTACAACCACAATGTCACAATTGTTCCAATGATATTTTAATTCATGGAAAACTAATTCTGTAGTTACTCACCTTATATCACCATCATACTTGACCACAAATCATCACCTCATTAAAACCATTACCCTAAAATATTGCTGCTAAAATCCATATTAAAAGAGAACAGTTAAAAACTGTCAGCTTTTAGGGTAATACAGGCACTGCAGGTACTGCAGGAAGTTAAGAGTGTATGAGATTGCATCATAGCAAACGGAGCTTTACAACTACTTTTGTCTAGTTATTAAAATACATAATATATCCAATAGGAAAATAATGCTGCTTCTTAACAAAACTGCAAACATAAATTATATAACACTGTATTATAAAAATGACAAACAGTTATTGAATAGAATTGTTCAGTAAAAAAAAAAAACTAAACCGATATGTTAAAGTTACGATTCCTTCAAGTCAGTCTGAAGCAGACTGTGATGGTTTGGGAGCTACCTGCCCCACACACACATTGGAATCACCCAGACTAGACTCAGCCAGCTGGAAATTAAGAAATGAAGCTATATTTACAGCTTAGCCCAATTTACAAGCATATATATATACACACACACACAGAGTATATATACAAGTTAAAAGTAGCACAGAAACACAAAAATCCCTCCAAAAAAATCAGATTGCCAGGAGGCTCCCGATCCAAACCTCCCCCCCTTTCCCCTCTTTCCCTTCCTTCAGAAATAACCAGATCAATCCCTGCATATCTCACGTGATAAATCTGGAGAGATCTGAGGTGAGATGTCAAAAAGACAACAAGGAGGTTAGAGGAAATAAAGGTTTAGGTCGGATTAGAGTTAAGGCAGAAAGCAACCAGAGACCGCCAGAGTGAAGGAGCAGAACAACTGAGAACTAACTGGGTGTGAGAAGTGTCTTATCTATATTTTGACTAGTTGTGCTTCTCAGCAGAAGAATGAATGATATAGGTTACTGTTTTTCTTTCTTCTCACAGCTAAGGATTTAATTTCTCTCAGTAAAATATTCCAATTAGCCTCAAACCAGCACACAGACAAAATAATTGCATTTGTTTCTGGCATAACAAATAGATGTTGAGTTTTTAGCAAGTTTGTTTCTAAGAGCTTCAACAAAATGTCAATGTGGAATATGTTAACCTTAGTCCTTTTCAAAGTAAAATCTTATATTTAGCAATGTTTAGTCATACTAAAGCTAATATTTTCAAATTATCAAAGACTGCTAACATAACCAAAATGAAATGACTCCTGACTCAGTACATCAAAATGCCACTCTAAGCAAGAAGGCACTTCAGTTTCTCATATGAGTAGCTCTGTTGACTTAAGTGGGACTACCCAGGCACATAGTTCAGAATTATTTAAGAAAACCTAAATACATTGCACCTAGATGTTCAGTGTCCTTTTCAACAGAAATTAACAAATCACAATTATTTTACTGGGATGAAAGTTTATTTTTTTTTCTCCTAAGAGTCTTAAGACTATCTTCAGCTAGTGAATTCAGATGATCCTAAGAGGTGACAATCACTCAGCTGGCTAAAATAGATTTCCCACTTCACTTTAAGAAGTCTCTCAGTGAATAGTAAGGTACAGAGCAACCTTCTGATTGCTTACTGGGCTCTCCTGCTTTCAGTGGCTAGCAGAAAGATGTCTGTGCACCCGATAAAAAACTCTTTTGGTCATGGGCATGTGATTAGCAGGACACTGATAGGATCAGTTCTGTATATCAACTGGGAACACTGAAGGGAAGAGGACCAACACAACGGCACTCTCCACCTATTTGCTAGTAACCTAGGATCACAGAGCAAACCAGACATAATGATCAAGCACTGAAGCTCTTGTGTATGTCCTTCACTTCCACTCGAAGTCCCTACATAGGCTAGCATTCCCCAAAGCACATGACTGCCTCAGTTCTTACAGCCACTATTGGGATTTCAAAGATCACTGCAAAATGAGGAGTATATATGGATATATGGAGTCCTTTCCAGAGAAGCTCTGTGAGAATGGAATAACTAAGAATCTGCATTTCTATGTTGTGTGGCTGTACAAACCTTCACTCATAGTTACACTCAAAGCAGTGGTCTCATGAAGGAATATGACAAGAGAGCCTGTGGAAAATCGCAAATTTAATTAATTATAAAACTGTTTTACCAGACAAAGCATCCAAACTAGAAACCAAATCAAAGACATAATGGTCTGCAAAAGTGTGAACAGAAGGAAGAGCAGTTGGCAGCTCTTCTGATTCCTACAATTGGAGCGTGTCAAAAGCATGTAGGCCGTGCTCCTTGAAAACCATCATACTGAGATGTCATACCTTCAGGTTATACATGAGAGCCAGAACACATAGAATCCAATCCTCTTGGGTACAGTATAAAAATGAAAAAAAGAAAAATAAAATCTTTTCAGAAAAACATATGAGAAAGGCTTGTAGAGAATTTATCTAAATTCTGACAGAGGGGGGTTGGAACTAGATGATCCTTGTGGTCCCTTCTGATTCTATGATTTGTACTTTTACTCATGATAATGTCTTTAGCTCAAGCAATGCTAAGAGGAAATTATGAGTGGAGCTTATGAAAATAATTCTCTATTTCTTGCTGCATTTTTTTTTTAATTTATTTATCTCCTTCTAGGAGTTGAAGGGGGTTGACTGCGTCAAACAAATACAGGTATTTCCTGATTGACTCAGAAACATTGCACAACTACTTAACTATTACTTCACTTCTACTCCACCATTATATTATGTCAAATACTTTGGAGGACATCTTTCAAAACCCAGTGAAAAACTCTGATAAATTTATCTTGACCTATCAGACAACTCAAAATTTTCCTGAATTTTATGTATTCAAAATAATCCACTGAATACAAATTAATGCTAATTTTTAAATTGACTAATAATACTTGTACTATTTCTGAAGTGATCCAGTACTAGAAAAAATACTAAAACCATTCATAAAAATTACAGATGTGTGACAGATATGTAGATGGTGTGCTGATGACTTTTTATTGCAGTAATACTATAGTATCTCCAATGAAAATCTTATTAAAATGGAATTAAAAGAGTTTTGTAAACCAATTCTCCTATGAAAAAATGGATTTTATAAAGCAAAAAATAATTATATGGGGGAAAACACTGATATAAGCATTTAAACTGTAGGCTTAAAGTAACCAACAGTTATCATCCTTCTTGGGCATTGTGAAGTTTATTCAGTAAATCTCTTTCCCCTTACTTTTCTAGACAAAAGGAAAAGTTTCAGTTTCAAGACTTTGGTGTAATAGGGATTTAGTGTCCGGACAGAAGGAAGGAATCTGACAGAAGATTAAGAACTTCAGATCATTTGACTTACTTCAAGGAAATATTTCTACATTTAAATTATTGCTTTCCTAAATGACACAATTCTGTAACAGCATTATTTTTGAATATAATATAAAATACTAAGAATACCTGAACCAACAAATCTATGGCAAATGTAGCACTGGGTCTCAGCTTGGTTAAAATTAGACTTATAATACTGAGATAAACAGAAAATTATAATTGTAAGAGAAACCTAGCATTAGCCAAGTCCTTGACTTGGAGAGATTATTTAAAGACCCTGGCATATCCCAAATGCAGAAATTGTCCAAGAACCATGACAGTTTAATTCACTTTTCTACTTCAATACTTGCAGTGAGCAAGTATGAGTAGCATGGACATTTTTCCAAGCCAAGCAAGGCAGAAAATTTTAATTCCTCACAGCAATCTGGAAACTGTTTTAGGGGGGAAAAAAAAAAATCCATAAAGCACTTATTTGATCAAATTCTCTATTTATGTTTGCTGTATTCATTATACCACTCTGGCATAATTATACACACCCAGACTACTTTGTTATGACACTACTGACCACTGTGCTAATAAGAGGTAGCAACCAATCTGTTTACTCTCAAACTGATTTTGAGCAAGTTACAGTAATTCAGTGTTATGAACCATGTTGTGTAGTCTGAATGCATAAAGCCTGTGCACTTCAGAAGACAGCTTATACTTTTCCTCAGTTACAACTGATTGACTCAGTAATTATAAAATGGAAATGTACATCTTGCAGAGCTGTAGGTACATCAGTGCATCTTTATCTAAGGGAAAGATTTCAAGGGAAAGATCACTGCACTATAGCAGAGATAAAGCACATTACCAGAATTTATATTGACATTATTTTTGATAGGAAACAAGTTAGTTACATTCTAGGTGAACAGTAAAGTATGCCTGTGGTTGTCCCCTTCCACAGATACAGAGAGCTGCTCTCTGTAAACAGCGGTCATCAAAAGGTTGCAGTCACTCATTAGAAAAGAAGACAGCCCAGCAGAGCTATTCTTTTAAATTATTTAAGTTAGCCTAGTTAATTTTTTCTTGGAAAAGGTTAGGGAGTGGTCACATGAGCAGTTTGCAGGCAGATCTAAGAGAGCATCTTTGACAGTGAAACAAGGAGCTAAGGGCAGTAACCTTTACCACCAGCAAAGCCAGATGCTATGTCCATGCCGCAAGGCTACAGAAACCTATGGTGCTGTAGGAACATAAACCTTCAATGCAGAAAAATTCTGAGCAGTCAGGAGGAAAAAAAAAAAAGAAAGGAAAAAACCTAAACAAACAAAAAAACCCCAACAACAAATACCACCACTGCTACTAACAAGCAGTAGTCATAATTCATCCTAGCATCCAAAAGCCAAATGGTTCATCTAACAAGAAAAATCAATAGTATTTGTCATGCCTAATGCTGACATTTTTTAAACTTCTCTATATTTGCAGGGCAAAGGCCAGCCAAGCTATGCATACTTCATCTCTGGAAGATATGATGACCTTAGCATCTTGCCCTTTTTTCAACCCTGAACTTTTAAGACTACAGTGAATAGGTAGTTAAAGAAGGAATAGATGTTCACATGAATCAGAAACTGATTTTTATTGCAGCTTATTAACTAATTCTTGTTTAAGGTTTTGACTAAGTTTCCACCACCTCAAAAGCAACTTTATGTTTGCTCATTTCTTTATTAAGTTGCCAACCTGCCAATCTTGATTGTAGTCTTCAGAACACCAAGGTTACTCCAGTGAAGTAGGAGCATTCCCTAGTGTTTACCCTGGCCACATCAGGTTTTGAAGTTCCAGCTGAGGAAGTGGTACCAAGTGCTAAGATTCTCAGGAAGAACATGCTGACCTGATGTAATTCTTCATGAAGAAAGCAAGATAATTTCCTTTTGAAATAATTTTTTTCAATGTTTATATCAATATATGATCTTGCTAACAAAACACAAAGTAGTTTGTGTGTCTCAGGGCCGTATTTTCCAACAGCTGCTAACACAATCCTCTCTGTTCACTTACAACTCTCCTTTTGTTATTCACAGTACAGATTTCCGCACTCCATTTTCCCTCTGTTCCTGCATTCACCTCTCTCATTCAACCAATTACTTCTACTTTCCTTATTTTTCCTTCTCTAGGTTGCTTTCCCCAGTAATTTTTCTCAGGTGCTTAAAACTTAACCTTCCATCCCCATTTAGTGTGTTCTAAATAAAAGCAAAATACAGTCTTCAGTTTGCCTCTTCTTTTGCCTTCAACACCTCCCTATGATCTGTTGGGAATTCTGCATTTCCCTTCAGGTACATGCAGCACAACACCAGGTTTTGGGATAGCTGTTCCCATGTGGATTTTGGTAGCTGGTTCTACAAGTTCCAGAATGCTGTGTGCTCACAGTACTCTCAGAGTAGTCTGAAACTCTCAGCATACAAAGGTTCAGGTATTGAAATGACAGGAGCCTATGCAAAAAAGTAAAACCAAAATCCTGCTTCCCACTGAATTTAATATGAGTTTTGCTTTTTCTTTCAACTAAAGTTGACTCCACATCTTCATTAGCTGAAAAAGTCTCCTCTGCTGTATAAATAAAGACATAAAGGCAGAGCATGACTTAAACTGCTATTAACTTTTAAATAACCATTGTTATTAAGCTACAGAATTCAGTGAATTACATAGAAAAGCAGCTTCTTTATTACCAAATGCTTACTGAAGGCCATAGTCACTAAAAGATTTGACACGTTTATGTTATGCATCCCTTTAAAACTAATCTACTAACACACATTTTGGCAATTTAAAAAGATTAAGTATAGCACCATATTGTGATAGCCAGGTAGCAGAAGCATTTTTAAATGCTTTCCAGGTAAACACAATACTTACTTGTAATAGTGTACATCCTTTTGTCTTANACCTTCGTGATACTGTGATACTATCCCTATATTAATTACTGAAATAAAAAAAACTGATTAATCATGGCTTAAGGTCATTTTTAATATATTCCCTTTGTGATCCATCGTGAATCTCAGTCCTTAATTTTGCTTGTCTGTTGTCCATTCTCTTTATTAGTCACCAGAAAGCTGTTCCAAAATGACCATGGAAATTTCATGTAACAACTTATTTACAACTTCCTTGTTACAAACAAAGGCTCACGCAAGTGAATAACATTAGAGCCAATCTGAGCTGGTTAATCCATGCTTAGACTACTCATGAATGCATATCATAAGAAGTGACTCTGTCTTTCTGTACATTGGTTTCTTGCATTACCATTTTATTCAGTGTTTTAGAGAGTACAGTAATAACANTTTTTTTTTCTGTAAGGTATGTTCTGAAAAACTGTATCATGTACTTTATTCTCTAAAAAAAAAGACATCAAATTTATGAGGGTGAGGGCAANATGACCATGGAAATTTCATGTAACAACTTATTTACAACTTCCTTGTTACAAACAAAGGCTCACGCAAGTGAATAACATTAGAGCCAATCTGAGCTGGTTAATCCATGCTTAGACTACTCATGAATGCATATCATAAGAAGTGACTCTGTCTTTCTGTACATTGGTTTCTTGCATTACCATTTTATTCAGTGTTTTAGAGAGTACAGTAATAACAAAATGCATTAGGCATGATTCATTTCCAATACTGTCATCTACATTGTAATAAGTCTCAAAATTACAGAGAAGAAAAATGAGAAAGACTTATCATAGTTAATACAAACTTCAATCTATCCACTTCAATTTAAACAATATCCTAGGCTGTTTAGTAAGGGTAATAACAAGGTCTTCTCTATGAAAAGGACTGAGACAGAGAAAGATGGGTGCTATGTGAAATATGCATATAAAACTGACACAAAGACCCTCAATTCACTAAAAATGTTAGTGAAAACTGATGAAAGGCATAAAGTATACTTATTCACACACAATCAAAAATCATTTTTTATGATTATTGAACTCTCAAAGAAATATATTCTTTTAAAAAGAGCTTTAGTAACATTAGTTTATTGTATAAAAGGTGGAACTCTCTTATTCAGTGCCATTAAAAAGGCTTGAAAGAGCAATCCCTCTGAAAAGTTGTATACCTCAGCCCGCTAGGATGAACAGCCCTGGGGAGCTACCAATTACATCTCTACTGACTACTGAAAGCTGAGACAACAAGCTTAGATGGTGCAGGTAAATGAATGTCTCTCAGCAAAGGTTTATCTGCATTGCAGATGAGGCTGCATTTGAATACAGGAAGACAGATTTGCTCCAAGTTTAAATTTACTAGCACAAGATAACAGTAATGAAAAGTTGCCAGCACAGGCTTCAGGAAGACAGATATCCTCGCTGGGCATTGGTCTACATTCAAGGCAAGGTGCCACATGATCACCATGGTGATGAGATTAAAGTCAGAGCAGGGTTTTTTACCTGTCATATAATTACACCTCTGTTTGTTCCAAAGACTTGCCTGAAGCCAGGAAGTGACTTTTTCACCTCAGATTAGCATACACACATATATTTCTTCACAGAAACACGGGCAACTCTCTCTACTTCTTAGATACAGAAAAGAGAACCTACAGGGAATCTCATATTTTAGCATTTAGGCTTACATATACAAGGGTGAAAACTATCAGAATAAACAAATTTTACTAGGTGGGACAAGCTGGGTGGAATCCCTGACTAATCTAATGGCCTTATACAGTGGAGTGACTGCATCTGTGGACAAGGGAAGACCTATGGATGTCATCTACCTGGACTTCTGTAAGTCCGTTGTTAGTCACCCACAACATTCTTGATGCTAAATTGGAGGGATAAGGGTTTGATGGGTAAGGAATTGGGTAGATGGACACATTAAGTGATGGTTCAGTGTCTACATGGCAATCAGTAATAATAGATGTCTTTTGAGGGTGCTTACTGGGGCCAATATCATTTAATAGCTTTATCAATAACAGACAGTGAGATCAAGTGCACCCTCAGCAAGCTTGCTGAGCAGCTCAAGGCCCTGCACCTGAGCTGTGGAAATCCTCAGCATCAGTACATATCAGAGAATGAAAGTATTGAAAGCAGCCATGCAAAAAAGGACATAGGGGTACTGGTGAATGAACCAGTCAAGGAAGGTGATTCTGCCACTCTACTCCACTCTAGAGAGACACCATCTCGACTGCTGCATTCAGCTTTGAGGTCCCCAGTTCAAGGAAAGCATGGACCTGTTGGAGTGGCTCCAGAGGAGGAATAAGAAAGTGATCAGAGTGCTGCAGCACCTCTCTTATGAAGTCTGGAGGAGTTAAGAGCATTCAGCCTGGAGAAGAGAAGGTTCATCAGAGAACTTACTGTACCCTTCCAGTATATAGAAAAGGTTTGTGAGAAAAAGACTTTTTACCAGGGCCAGTAGATACAGGACAGAGGGCAAAGGTTTTAAACTGTGAAAGGGTATGTTTAGACTGGACATAAAGACATTTTTTAAAATGAGGATGGTGAGATACTGGAATAGGTTGACAAGAGAAGCTATGGATGACCCCATCACTTGAAGAGGTTACACTGGGGGAGTTTTGAGTAACCTGATCTAGTGCAAGATGTCCCTGCCCTCAGGGTCAGGGGAACTGGACTAGATGCTCTTTAAAGTTCCCTCCAACTCAAACCATTCTATGATTCTATAATTACATGCTAGAGAAACTCTGTAAATTTTCTTTGGACTAGACTTGCTAGGAAAATAATTTTATTGACAAATTGCTGCTTATAATTAACATAAGATACAAAATTAGTGGAGCAAAACACTGTATGATGTAACAGAGGATTGAAGCAGATGCCTGTTTAAACTCAAGTCCTGAAACAATACAGCTCTAATATATTTACTTTGCCCTTAACATACTTTGTTTCATTTGGAGAGTAGATGGGATTATTCAAGTCTGCTGTAATGGCCCTGTAGATAATATTGTGATGAGTCAGAAGACAGTAGCTAAAAGTTAACTGTAGGAGTACATAGCTGGAATATAGACAAAATTCTTTGTGATATGTGTCTCCTCTGTCTTGAAGATAAGAATCATATTTTCCTTAAATTTGATACAACAAAATAATCTTGTTTCACAGAAGTGAAGCAGCCCATTTGTATGTATTTCATTTCTATCCTTCTTATTTTAAATCATCGTGAGTTACTCTCTGCTAATTTCTTCCTTCCAGTCAGAATTTATCAGTCTAATCACTGACTGGCATGTATGTAGGTCAAAGCAATTATATTCCTTTGTTAAGCAAGCTAGCTTGAAACAAAGGAAGCCAACTCACTCTTGCAGAGCCTTAAGATAAAATAAGCCATTCAAGATGAAAAAAATCCTGAAGAAATACCTAAAAAGGACATGAGGACACTGATTATGCATGTAGGAGGCAAAAAAGCAATGAGGAACCCAAAAAATACTAGAAAATAATTTCCTAGAATGAAATGGGGAAAGGATGGAAATAAAGTATTGTGATTCAGAGCTACATGTTGGGATTGGGATTTCTGAATAAAAATAATTGTTTTCTTTTTGTTCCTACTGCCTTAGCAGAAAGAGAACTCAATACGCTCTCTGTTTAGCAATAGGATTTCACTAAGAAATCCTGGATCCAGGGTGTGTCTGTTGTTACCTTTTGAGGTGGTGCAAAGAGGGCAAGCTTGGAGGCTGATTTGCTACTATCTACTAGTGTTCTATGCCCATATATCCACACTACATATTAAGCAGAGAATAAGTTTATTCTAATTGTTCCCCCTAGATTCATGCATGGGCAGAAAACTAAGTACTTTGTAGAGGACATTACCTCCACACTGGAAGTGGGATGCTTTAGACAGTGTCCTGGTGCATGACTTCATCTCTCCAGAGAAGAAAATGATGGATGCTTGAGCATCTACCACAAAAAGCAAAGTATATGCAATAGAAATTACCAGATGGGCATATTACTGGACTCATTTTTGTCCTCATCCACTTGCAAACTTAGATCTTTTGCTGAATTGCTGCAGGTTAAATTTCTGGTGGAAGACATTCCTTCACTATCTTCATGTGATCAAGGAGTTTTCTTTAAAAACACAGCACTTCAGGACATGGCTTAGTGGCCATGCTTGTGTTAGGTCAGCAAGTGGACTCGATGATCTGAGAGGTCTGTTCCAGCCAAAAGAATTCTATGACTCTTCTTTCTGTGATGTATTTGTGCTATGTCTTCCTGATTACCAGTGCATTGGGTACAAGGGCCCAGGTGGTGGCAGTGGGGGCTGTTGGGCAGTCTCTGTGAGGAAAAGCCAGGGCTGCCCCACACTGAACACAGCCAGTTCCAGCCAGCTCCAACCAACACACAGAGCATGCAGAGCACAGCTGAGGCCAGAAGCCAAGATGGTTGCTTCTGTGGGAAACATATTTAAGAAACAGGAAAATGTAGCATGACAGAAGGGAAAGGGGGGAAAAAAAAAAAAAAAAAAGTGAGAAACAGTCTTGCAGACACCAAGGTCTGAGAAGGAGAGGAGGAGTTGGAAAGAATGCTTCAGGTGCTGGCCAGACCTTCCCCTGTAGCTGTGGAGGAGACAACAGTGGAGCAGATATTCCCTAGCTACCCAGGGAGGCACTACGGTGGAGAGGATTTCCACACTGTAGCCCGTGGAGGACCCCACACCAGAGAAGGCAGATACTTGCTGAAGGACTGCATCCTGTGGAAAAGACCCATGCTAGAGCAGAGGGAAGGAGCAGAAGAGAAAAACTGTTACAGACTGACCACAACTTCCATTTCCTGACCACACTGTGCCACTTAACTCAGGGTATAGTTCAGAGAGTCAGGAACAAAGGAGTGAAGTTGTGTATGAGGAAAAAAATCAGAGAGAGAAGAGAAGGTGTTTTAATTTCTTTCTTTGTCATCATTCAAGTCTATTTTAAATGGCAATAAATTAAGTGTATTTCCCTAAGTGAAGTCTGTTTTGCTCTGAGAGTAATTGTTAATGATCTCTTTGTCTTTTGAAGAGGGGGAATGAGAGCAGCTGGATGGGCGATGATTCTACTTCAGTTATAAGCAGTTGTCCTTGGAGCAAGATCTGTGACTTACTGTTCTTCAAAGACTAAGGAATTTTCTGATAATCAAATTAAAAGCCAGGTGCTTTTTTGCACAAGCACTCACTTTCTTTCTCTCCCGTGAATCTTACCTTCTGTTTTTCAAACACTTTCTTAATTGCTGAAAACTGAGGACATATTGCAGAATGATATTTAGAGTCGACATTTGAAACGCAGAATAGATTTTGAACACTTTGGCACAAAAAAGATCAAATATAAGTTTCCCACTTTATGCCTGGGTATTTTGAGGACAAAGCCTAGCTGGTCCTACAAGACCTCGGTGGCTCAACTCCCTGCTTGCCAACTCCCCCATGAACCATAAGACAAGAGGAACATGTGCTGTTCCCAGAGAGGAGAAACAGAAGCAAGAAAGACAGGGAGGGAAGGGGTGGGGGGGAAAGTGCAGCCAAACACTATCTTTTAAGCCGTGATACTGGAAAGGGAATAGAATAACAATATTACAATATCCTGGGATGGGCCTCTGTCCCAATGGTTTTGTTTAAGGGGGACATGGGACCCCTCAAACTACCACACAGACACATCAAATACTGCAAAATCTGCTTTGATTTCTACCAATAGAATACTTACTGCTCTGTTCCACATCCTATACCAAAGTGCAGAATCAGTATCGCAGTATCACAGTATAAGCAAGGTTGGAAGAGACCTCAAAGATCATCAAGTCCAACCCATCACCACAGACCTCAAGACTAGACCATGGCACCAAGTGCCATGTCCAAACGTGCCTTGAACACCTCCAGGGACGGTGACTCCACCACCTCCCTGGGCAGCCCATTCCAGTGGGGAATGACTCTCTCAGTGAAGAACTTTCTCCTCACCTCCAGCCTAAACTTCCCCTGGCACAGCTTGAGACTGTGTCCTCTTGTTCTGGTGCTGGTTGCCTGAGAGAAGAAAGCAACCTCCTGCTGGCCACAACCACCCTTCAGGTAGTTGTAGACAGCAATAAGGTCTCCCCTGAGCCTCCTCTTCACCAGGCTAAACAATCCCAGCTCCCTCAGCCTCTCCTCATAGGGCTTGTGCTCGAGGCCTCTCACCAGCCTCGTTGCCCTTCTCTGGACACGCTCAAGCACCTCAATGTCCTTCTTAAATTGAGGGGCCCAGAACTGGACACAGTACTCAAGGTGTGGCCTAACCAGTGCAGAGTACAGGGGGAGAATGACCTCCCTGCTCCTGCTGGCCACACTATTCCTGATGCAGGCCAGGATGCCATTGGCCTTCTTGGCCACCTGGGCACACTGCTGGCTCATGTTTAGGCGGGTGTCAATCAGCACCCCCAGATCCCTTTCTGTTTGGCTGCTCTCCAGCCACTCCGACCCCAGCCTGTAGCTCTGCATGGGGTTGTTGTGGCCAAAGTGCAGCCCCCGGCACTTGGATTTGTTGAAAGCCATCCCATTGGACTCTCCCCATCTGTCCAGGCGCTCGAGGTCCTGCTGCAGAGCCCTTCTGCCCTCCAACCGACCAACATCTGCCCCCAGCTTGGTGTCATCTGCAAACTTGCTGATGACTGTCTCGATGCCCTCGTCCAGATCATCAATGAAGATGTTAAAGACGATGGGGCCCAGTACTGATCCCTGGGGGACACCGCTAGTGACCAGCCTCCAGCTGGATGTGGCCACAGTAACCACAGTAAAGGCATGTAACACTACAATACAAAGTGAATTTATAAAAAGTGGTAAACCACATAGCAATGCTGCTCCTACAGATTGCTATGTATCATTCTGGAAAAATATCATTAACATCATTCCGCTTCTGAATATTATATTTTCACCATGGAATCGAGGAAGTTCCAAAATTAATCTGCCTCTTTTCAAAGACATCAGTTCGATGCCTTTTCCAGACTCTGTTCCATAATGTTCACATTTATAATCTCCATGTAAGAGAGCAGATGTGTGCTGGGCTGGTGCTCAAATACCCTGCAGAGACAGAACTGAATAAATATGTTCTTGAAAGTTAATTTATTATTCTTTTGTTGCTTCTAAAGATCAAGTCTTTGAGTGAGCATCTTGACAGACGAAACAGATGGACAGCTCCACAGACTAAATATTTTGCAAAGGAATATCCCCTGCTTTCCAATTTGCTCCACAGTTTCAAAGCAGTGTTCATTCAGCTAAGTGATGTCTATTAAACACCCTGCACATAAATGAGACTATAGAATTTTGGGGACATGTATGAGCAGTCAGACTACCTCTACACACTAACAGAAGTCGACCAAGAAATTACACTTAATATGTACAGCTTCAAGTTCTGTTTTGTGAGTAAAAAATACAGCAAGTATTGTTTTCTTGCTTACATTCTACGCACAGGCTACATAATATCAAAAGATTCAATGGCCTTTATTATTTACATCCATCGAAGTGCCTAATTTTTCACCTGTTTTTATTTAGATGTTTCAATACACCTCTGTATGCAAAGAAATAAAGAGATTTTTTTTATATGCAACTGTACTAAAATTACTAAAAGCAGCGGTTCTTTCTTACACCAATAGAATATAAGTTTGAAAATAGTTTAAATGGAACTATGAAAAAGTTCCAGATTCTTCTAGAAGAATAATCACTATTTAAAAGTTGCATACATCTGAAAATTAACTACTGTTTAGTTAAATCCATCTTCAACTAGAATTGTATATAATATTTCTGTAGTAAAAATGAACACTTTAGATCTTTGCTAGCTGTTACAGACATTCTACTCTGCCAAGTCCCAAATTAGCATTTGTGTGAGAGCTTCCGAATTTATAACCATTTGTGCAAGCACTGAAAAATACACCAAAGTTTCAGCCTCAAAATCTGTGGTATGAATGAAAATGTCTGAGATGATTAAGTGTTAATAGCCTTAATTACAGTTAATCATAGAATCATAGAATGGTAAGGTTGGAAGGGACCTCAAGGATCATCTAGTTCCAACCCCCTGCCATAGGCAGGGACACCTCCCACTAGGACAGGTCACTCACGGCCTCATCCAACCTGGCCTTGAACCCCTCCAGGGAGGGAGCAGCCACAACCTCCCTGGGCAACCTGTTCCAGAGCCTCACCACCCTCGCTGGAAAGAACTTCCTCCTAACATCCAGTCTAAATCTCCCCTCTGCCAGTTTAAACCCATTGCCCCTTGTCCTGTCATTGCAAGATCTTATAAACAGTCCCTCCCCAGCCTTCCTGTAGGCCCCCTTCATATACTGGAAGGCTACTCTAAGGTCTCCTCGAAACCTTCTCTTCTCCAGGCGGAAGAGCCCCAACTCTTGTAGCCTGTCCTCATAGGAGAGCTGCTCCAGCCCTCTGATCATAGTTAGATAAATCTCAAACAACTTCCAGAGGGAGCTGTTTAAGTTGCCTTCTTGTACTAATACATACAGATCTTATTAAAATTATTGTGAATGTCTTAGAAAATCAACATGCACCAAATCCCATTCAGTTAAGCAAAAAAAATATCATTACTGACCTGTATATGTGACTCTCTTTTTCATCAGAAAGCAAAGAAGAAACTGTTTTCTGGGATAATTGAGGCAAATATGGTCAGTTTCATCCATCAAATATTAACTGAAGGGTAAGTTCCATAAAATTTAATAGATTTGCACAATACTTTTGGTACTGAGGAATATTTTACTATAAACTGAATTTCAGCATTCCACTTATTTGTACTTGGTTAGCATTCTTGGATGAAAGGGATGATTTATAACTTCACATAAAATAGCTGATAATATTTCAAAGATATGCAATATTTTTCATGCAGCGTGTGGAAAGACTAGGCCAATGAAAACAGCACAAGACAGAAGTTTCACCATGTCTATCTTCAACCTACTAGCAACTCATTATGTCAATTAACACAAAACCTCTGAGCCTTTTTCTTCTGATGCTTACACTGAGAGAGACAGCCCAGAAGATGGCTCAAGTGTTAAAAATCCAGAAGGAAAATTATGCAGGGGTATAAAGTGATTGTATTTATTCTCCTGCCTAGTAAAAGGTATAAGAAGAACTCAGGCGACTAGTCCTTCACTTCTGCATGGTCCCACAAAAGGCAGTGAGCATGAAATTCCTTCATTTCATGCACTGTGCTGGTTTGAAGCTAATTGGAATATTTTTAATTAAAAAAATTACATTATAGGCTGTGAAAGGAAAACAATGGTGATGTCTACTTCACTCATAGGCTTGCTGAGATGTATAAAAACAAGGACACAAACATAGATAAGAGACAGAGAGTCTCTTCCTCTCTAGCTGGTGTGTGTCTTCTGGTCTCTCTCTGCTGTGTAACCTAACTAACCACTCTGCTTCTAACCCCCCTTGCTGATCCTCCAAACTCACCTTGCATGTAAGCCAGACCCTGGGATAAGGTAGAGGGGTGGAGAGAAGGTGGAAGGGTGGTTGGGAGCCCCTCCTGGGGACTCTGATTTCTGGGAGGGGTGTTGTGTTTCTGTATTACCTTTACCTTGTATATTTCTGTAAATATTCATGTCTATTGTGTACATATCTGCTTGTAAATTGTGCTAAGCTGTAAATATAGCTTCATTCCTAACTTCCAGCCTGCTGAGTCCAGTCTGGGTGATTTTTCAAAGTGGGGGGGGGCAGGTAACTCCCAAACCATACCACACTTCTATGAATCCATGCTCATCTTCCAGCTAGACTGCCACAGCAGAATATCCACAGTAGTCTGCAATGAACATGGCCTTCTTGATAAAATCTAATATTTTCCACACATCTCCTCACAGCCTAAATTTTACCCTCTCTACCTCACCAGAAACTGAGTACAGAGGGTATAGTCAAGTAAAATACTCAATCCCCTTCAGTAGTTTCGTGTTGTGGTACCCTGTGTTGATTTTTGTCCACTCCTGCTTTCCCACCATTTGTCAGAGGGGTGGTCTCTACACAGTCTAACATTTCTTGCCTCAACCAATTATTTCAACCATCACTGAAATGCCTCATTCCATAGAGCAGCTTGAAACAACTCAATATCAAACTGCTCTTTGGGTCTGATCTCCAAATGAAGATGCATTCTCACAATAATATCAACTATTTCATACTCACCAATGAAATCTTAAATCAAGGGGAAAGAAATAATCAATTAACCCCTGACTGCAGCATACTACATGTATTTGTGGAAGAAGAAATGAAATAAAATAGATCAAACTCTTAAAATTAAAAGATAAGGGTAAGAGGGTAGAGTCAATTTGCCAAATATATTTTCACTTCTTAATTTTTTTCTGGTTCCAATCTGCTGTACTAAGGAGAGTTCACAGCTATGGGAGAATCATACCACTAGAGAATCATACTGCTTTCCCCCCTTCCTTTTCATTTTGGTGATAAAATTCAAAAGCTAATAAAATCAGACAGATTATAGCAGCATTGATGAATGGCCATGTCTGGATTTCCTGTCTGGAGACTGAAGCAGGCAGTGTCTGAGAAAGAAGACAAGGCAGTCACCGCATAGAGAGAAAAGGAATATCCAGCAGATGGATTATGTCTGGCTGCTCCCATTATTAATACTGATCTGTATCAGGCAGTGATGAATACATAGAAGCACTCAGAAATACTAATGGTTTCACCCTTTAAGTACTAATTTCTACCCTTCTATCCTATTTAACATTAAAAATGCTCTCTGATCTTGTCATTGATGGAAATGGTTATAATGAAGAGCCAGGGCTTCAGGGAAGAAAGAATATACTAGATTTAATGAAAAATATTAAAATCAGCTTTAGAGGTAGAGAAGTCATAAACTAGAATCACAAAATAGTAGAGACAACTCTCTCCCACTAAACTATTTATATTCTTATTTAAATGTAATTTACAATTCCTAAATCTAAGGATGTTTTCAGTTATCAGGATTCTGTACTAAATACATCCCAAGGTACTGGAAAAAAATGAGGAAAATGGGACATACTAGGTAAAATATAGACAGTAATATAATCAATTAAACAGGATCCATGCTGCACTAAGTTAAGCTTAGTGTTGCAAAATCGGAGAGCTTCCATTTCTTTGGATCTTTAACTCTTTCAGTTTAAAAAAATAAAATCACTCGAAGCCCCTAAAGTGCCAAAATACTCACTAAATCGAACCAGAAATGGAGGCAACTCACCTACCCAGATGGGACAGTTAAAAAAGACCAAGCAGGCTGTGGCACCTATCAGTACTGCTCAGGATGAAGTAAGGGAGATCATGTGGATTTCGGAGGTTCAGCTGTTGACTTTCAGGCTTTGCATTTCTTGCTGATTATTCTTCCAGGATCTGTTTGGGGTAATAATTTTATCCAGGGCAATCTGGCCTATCTGAAAACATATCTTGTAAGCTTCAGATGCCTCATGACACTCAAACATTTTTAGTTCTGATGTGAAAAAAAAGCAGGGTGACAGTTCCTTCTGAGGCACTCTGTGATCTGTGCAATATGCATTTAGGTATCAGGACAGTATTTAAGATCTAGTTGCTGAAAAAGAGTTGCTAAAAGAGAATACAAGATTGACTTGATGTCTGAGGAGAGTGGGGGAAATGTAAATCCAAAATGTAATGTAGGAGGTATCTACCAGCCAAGAGAGAAATTAAATAACATAACTGAGAGTGACAACAAAATTTCTTCTCTTTTCTGAGGATCATTTGCACCAAGTTCCCAGACATCAGGTGGTTTAAATCTGTAGATAAGCATTGTCATATGCCACACTGACAGTTCGCATTAATCAAGAAAATTCTTCTGGACTTAGCCTTCCTTATGACATGCCTCACAAACAGATGTATAAAGGGTAAGGGGGAAAAAAAATCAAACAAAAAGCCTATTACTTGGCCTTCCTCCTTTTTTTGCTGGAAATATAGATAAGCTTTGGTCTGGATTATGTGACAAATGTAGTCAGAGCTGAAACTCTCACAGTTGCTCTGGTTCCTGTCTGTGTCACCAGAACAGTCCAAGGCTAAGATTCCATCCTCAGCTAATGTGTTTATAAACTTAGCTGTGGGCTAAGAAAGGATGTAAAGCTGTGGAGGTAGGTCAATAACTTTATAAATCCTGGTAGCTAAAGAGTTTCTTTCTTTCTAGCAAGCAGACAGATCTGTGGCTTTGGAAAAACAGATATGGTCTTATAAATCTCTATCTCAAATGCAGGATAGCTTTCTAGGCTATTTTATTTCCAAATTATCTTCTGGGTTATTTTATTTAGAGCAACCCTCAGGAAGTCAAGTACTGTTTTGAACACAGTGTCACAATTATAGTGCTCCAAAACCCTTCTAAGAAAGCCTACTCTGATCACAAAATACATTTCAACAACAATTTTCCCTGAAGACACCAGTCTCTTCACATACAAAAAAACCACTTATTTTTCTTCATTTTGTTTGTCATTTGCCACTTCTAACCTCAGATTTCAATCACATTGGAAAAGCTGTGGGTTATATGCCTGAAACAAATGATAAGAAATTAATTATTTTCATTATTTTTATTATTCTGCCAGTAACTTTGTGCATAACATCAGGGATATCCCATGTCTGCTCTGTTATTCTTCCATTTTTCTGTAAATTAGAGAAACTAATTCACACTTATTTTGCAATGTTTAGTTGTAAGCTTCCATTATACAAGCATTTGTAAAATGCTTTCACATATTTTGGGGGGAAAAAGCAGTCTGTAAATATTCATGTGCATAAATATCCAACTGAATAAATTCTTTCACTCCTAAAAATAAGAATTTCTAAATAAGACATTTATTCTTGCTTTGTTAGCAAAGCTTCATTTCTGCAATGAAGTCTTTATTATTACACACATGAACTCCCAAAGAACAGACTATCATTTTAAGAAAATTTACCTTCTTTCCATTAACCCACATAAAAAGTTCATGAAGAAAAAATGCAAGTCTATTGCAAAGCCTTTCAATCAGCTTTCAGGACACCAGGAGCTCCCTGTGACTTCCAGAAAAAAAGGAAATAAATGTTGCAAGCCTTTTTTCTCATATGAACAGTCGTCAGTCACACAAGATGTTCTACTAAATCACTGGAGAAAACTTTAATACTCTTAGTGATACTGAGTAATAGGTTTCAGAGAAAATTATTACTCAATGCAAGATTCTGAACAAGACTGTTTAGAGTCAGAATATTTTAAGTAGCCTTTTCAGGATAATTTATCTGAAAATGTTTTCAAATTGAAACAAGATAAAAACAATGCATATATTCCAGGGCAGGGGGAAATACATAAATACTTGTGCTTACATTTCTGGTTTACTATTATGATTATCTTTGCATGCAAAGGTTTTATCTTCAGCATTTCACCCTAATTTTTAAAGCACCATACTTTATGTATCAATAAATTTTAAACTGCAACATTGAAAAACTGGGAGTTTCTTTATAAATTTTAGTATGAAATTCAGTTATTGAATAATTTGGGAAAGGAGGCCACGGTTTTCAAAAAGTAGCACAAGCCATTAATTAACGCAAATATTTTAAAAATAACTCTACCAATGTGGATGGAATTTGTTTTAATAGCCTTGAAAAGCCCATGATTTACAATCTCTGTCAAAAGGCATTATTCATTTTTACACTTCCTATTCAGATCAGCATATTTCTAATCTCATAATGCAATATGGAAATTAACCGCTTGGATTTCTCCATTTTGCATTTCTATTNTTGGACAAGGCCTTGAGTGACCTGTGCTAGTGGGAGGTGTCCCTGCCTATGGCAGGGAGTTGGAAGTAGATGATCCTTGAGGTCCCTTCCAACCTTACCATTCTATGATTCCATGATTTGCAGTCCAACACATTCCTTTAGGAACACAAAGTCTCTCTTCATTAAGTCAGCAGTAAAGCAAGATATGTTTGTCTAAAGCCTTTATAGTGTCTTCTATTTTCAGATGTATGATTAGGTATTACACAGTCTCTGAAGGAATGAAGTATCTTAACAGTTATTTCAGATGTGTACATCATTAAAACCAATAGCTACACTAAATATTCAGAAAGGTCAAGGCAAAAACTAAATTAACTTCTAAAAGGTTTGGGGATTTCCATTTCTTATCTGCAGATTATCCTAACACATCAGTAACAACTTTCTTGTAGCTGAAAACTGGGGTTGAAGTTTCAGTTTTTCTCCAGTCAATATCAAGCCTCCTAACAGCTTTACATAGAACTTTGATTAGCAGAACCTACTAATTCCAGCATTTCAGAGATGTCTGCTGTTTAAATATCTGTAAAGTTAGCAAACCTGGAACAGCCACCCATACACAGTCAGCAAGGTAGAATGATTAGCTGGTTAATCTAGGCAGGAGTTTTACAAAGGCCCTTTGTAGATGCTACCTATAGTTCATTGTTAGCAGATATTTGCCTGTTTATCAATCTCATGCTTGCACACACATAAACTCGCTTTTTACATTATAGAACTGCTTACAGTGTTAACACTGCCTTTCAATTTATTGTTCCAAAGGAAGATTTGGAGACTGCATTATTTGTGAATCGAATTTCTCTCAGATATTTAATTACAGTTTCAGCTGCTCCAATCAGATACAATTCCTGTTTTTTTGGAGGACCCCCATCTTTGTTTCACTGCTCTTGCACATCCCTAGGTTAAGGAGGGGCAATGTCCCAGGTTGGGAACTACAGGGTTAAAAATCCTCTTGGGACTAGAAGATTGTTATTCAATCCCATAATTTTGCTATCTCTTTATAAGCTCCCATTGAGGCTAGCTCATGCTACTTTCCTCCCCCTCCAGCCCTGTGTCAGGCAGGAGCTGCTTTTGTCGGGACAAACATGTAAGGAGCAGGCCTGGTCTGGGGCCTCCAGAGGCTGCGTTTAGGCCTATGGATGGCAGAGGTGTTGTAGGGGGAGTATTTGAGCGCTGGGGATTACAGATTTACTTTTGGGTTGGGGGAAGAATTCAAGGGGGCCACTATGGATGTTGTATCTACTTTGAAATTTCTTTCTGTATCTCTCTTTCAAATATAATTCTGTTTTCTCTCCAATTCATTTGAGACCTTCATTCTGTCGGCTCTTTAAAAACCACAACAGACAAGAATCTGACTGGAATGAAAAGTGAAATCAGTCTTGGTTAAGTTGCCTGCTGTGAAGAATGCTGTAGGTGAAGAAAGACCACCCTCACAGGATGGCAATCACAACACAACATCAGCTAAACACAATAGTTATTCAGGGTGGTAGTGCTACTGCTGTCCTAACAATGGCAAATCCAATTACTCCTATCGAGCTCTCATTAGGGCTTAGGATAATAGAAACAAATGCATGCTTTCAATACACTTCCATGAAGCACAGAGTGTGGTTTAAGCCAGTATATCAACCTGAATAATTTGAGTTCTCACTGTAGTCAGCACTGTACTTTCCATTTTGCTACATGATCTTTTTCATTTTGTCAGCCTTAAAGGTATCCCTCCTTCTTTTTAATTTCTTTTCCAGCAAAGAATTTTACCTACTTGTTGCTAGAACAATCACTCCATTTCATTGGTGTTCAAGGCCAGGTTGGACACGGCCTTGAGTGACCTGTACTAGTGGGAGGTGTCCCTGCCTATGGCAGGGGATCGGAACTAGATGATCCTTGAGGTCTCTTCCAACCTTACCATTCTATGATTCTATGATTCTATGATTTCTGAAAGATCATCCAAAAATTAAACTCCTGAACTCAAAAGTCAGCGAGACTTTAGGGCATCCACTTAAGTAAAAGTGCTGATCTTAACTGTGCCAAGAGCAACAGTGATTAAGAACAACAGCAGGTAAGAAACTGAAAACAGGAGAAGGTACCTCACAGCACTGTTGTTAGCTCAAAATCAAGTCTCTCCTGAGCTCTGCTGTTATCCACAGAAGCCATCGACCTTTGGTTACATGGTATTTCTAGACCTCATCCACTAATGGAAGATCTGCATTTAATAGCTCTTAAATGTAAGCTTATATATCTCGCAGGAGAATCTATATTAGTATAGTTTTCAAGATGTCTTCCTAAGTGATCCTAATTCAGGAAATGATAACACGAGTTTTTGTGAGGACTGTCAAATAGGCAACCTGCGATTCATGAAGGAAATGGTGTTGAAGGGTTGGATTTCTGCATCATTAGATGTCTCTGTCACCTCAATAAAATGACTCCACAGAGATCCAACATGCACCAAATAAGGAAACAACTCAAGGAAAAATACAAACTCACCAGAAGATCTATTCAATCAGCAAGGAGAATATCAGATAAAGGCTTCCTTCTCTTTCACCACTCACAGTGGGGACAGATGTAATTCTGGAGTGTAATACTCTTAGACCCACTGTGTCTCTAGTCATATAAGCATTTCTGCAAAATGATCTATGTTAAAAGAGTTTTTATTTTTTAAATTTAAGATTGTTTTCAATTAGTCAACATGGTTGAAGCTGGAAAAAATGAGCTATATTTAACCTAATGATTAAATAATTGTAACAGTGTTTCCATCCTTCCTTCCTCCTTTGTCTTGCACAGCTTTGAGGAAATATTGTACATGCACATAAACAGGTGTACTTTCAAGTTGTTACATTTCTTTTGTGTTGCCTCTATTCACTAGATCCTTGCTTACAAAATAGAATTGGACAGGTTTATGCTGTTAGAATTTTATAGGCATTACAAAGTTTTAAGTCTTGCCTGTACCGTAAGTCATGTCTTGAAAGTGCCATACGCATTAATAGGATTTTGCAGGAAGGAATATCTAAATCAATAAGGTGAACCCAAAACACCCCTAGTTTTGCACATTCATTTTTGGGTAAGTAAATGGAGAGCATAGCAAAGCTTTTTTGCATGCCAACCTCTTTTATCTTCAAACAGATCCACAAATGGATGATTTATAGATGTGATAGCAGCCCTTTGAGTAAAGCATAAAGGGCAGAGATTACTAAAGATTGATTTCCACAGCTCGTTACTACCATAAACCTACAATCCAGGCAGATGCATGGGGGAGAATTCTTCTTGCTTCGGTCAGCTGTTTATTTCTAGCACATGCTTACAAATCTCTGGGGAGGACTAAAAGGACATCCACAAACTACAGTTTGAAAGAGCCAGTAAAGCCTTTTTGCTGTAGTTTTGTGCAGTGTTTGCCTCTATTTTGTGAATCATGGGGTTAACCTTGAGAAGAAATTCCTTTCTACCTGTAGTGTAAGCCATATGCATTCTCGTGTGTGAAAACACCACCTTCTTCACTGAATTGACAAACTTCATGAAGATCAGCAGAATTAACTTATAGATGGATTTCAGGTTATTGCCCAATTCAATTTGGTGAGCAAAACACAGAAAAGAGTTTTCCTGAATAAGGAAAATATATAACTTCAAGCCCCTAAATCTAAAATTCTGTAGGCTTGCACATCATATAAATGCTTTTATGAACCTAAGATAGTGAAGTATGCAGACTAGGATCAATCAAATAACAGTCAGCAGTGTTGGGCCCTGCTCTAACTATACGTGTAATGGAACACCCTCACAATTATACCAGTTCAAGTGCTCATTTTCACTTTTACAAACTTCTCCTATTCCAAGCAGAGCTGTAAGTACACATCTGAAAAGTATCCATTCTAGCAATTTTAATCAATTCAACTTTTCAAACAGATTCAATTTCTTCCCTTGTTTATTTGTTAGCTAGTAGTCAAGCAAGTAAAATCAAGAGTAAACAATAGTAAACTAAGCTCCCATCAGTTCATAAAACAACCCTTTTTCAGAATCAAACCTAGTATCATTAAGTGTTCAGACACTTCTGAGAGCTGACAGAAAGGTATTTCAGTTCCCTGTTTAAAATGAATCCTTAACATGCTGCTTTTTTCTTGTGGTTGTTACAGTTTTCTCCAGTCTGCTCAGTTCAGGCATAGAACCTAGAACTCATAAGGTATGGTTTTCATTCATTCTATTCTAAACCTGGAAACAAATCAATACATTCCACTTTCCCCTTCTGAGCTAAGGAAGCAATGCCTAATTGGTATAAGTAACCTTCTGTCAGTCTGCCACAGAACCATCACTCTGCAATGCTAGAAACACCTCAAACACAACCCATTCAGCAGCACAAGCAATTGTATTGAAAGTTAGTAGATATTCTTCCATCTCCACTGTGAATACAAATCACAGGTTCTAATTTAACTAGCCTCTTAGGACACACACAGAAGAGAAAGAGACCAAAAAAAAAAAAAAGCCCATAATATCAGCTGCTTCTGCAGCTCACATTCCTCTGGAGAGCATGATTCTAGTATCAGTAGGGATCCACTACTTCACACAGAGGCCAATTCATAGTTTTAAGTGATTTCAGAGCAAAAAAACAGTCAGTGTTTTACTAAAAATAATGATCTAGGCCCTACTGCATTTTGGTCCATATTTCCTCTGCTAAGTCAGCTCCTCATTCTTATTTCTTTTTTTTATAACAAAAATTCTGTAGATGTTGAGGGAGACTAGGCAGATGGAAAACAAGAAAGAATTGTGATGTCACTCCATTCCCGTATGTGACAGCTATGAATTTATCTCTCCTCTTTTTCTAGCAAGTACATATTCATCAGTTATGGACATTATGCTCCCCACATTCACTTTCTTAGCCTGAAAATTCATGACAGCTTCTACAATTAAGCAAGGAGCTGCACTTAATGTAATCTCTGGGTGAATTTGATAAAAAATATTTTTTATTTCATGAGAATAAATGTACTCAGTGTGGAGAAAAGCATTATCAACTTGATTTCCCTAGCCATTTGCTTCAGCATACATTAAGTGGCTGAAATTAACTACTGGCCCTCTGTAAAATTTATCAACCAGTAAAATACCAACTTGTGCTTCTGACTATTTGGCAGAACAGAAAAAGCAGAAGCAGCCACAGAAGCCAGCCAAAAATAAAACAGCAGCCTCACCCAACAAGCCTACAGCCAACCCAGCAGAAAAAACTCAACAGTCCTCAAAACCAGAAACTGGAAGCAGCAACCAAAACAGGAAGCCCCTCATGCTACAATCTGAACTACAAGCCCTATGATACCATGCTCCAGCCAGGAGATTTGTTTTAAAGCTGGCATGACAGCAGCATAGTATCAAATACTCATGAATAGATTTCAACTGGCTAGACAGATGACATTCTCCACCCCTTAGTCAATACCATCTGTGCCATGTCCAGCAGCAATTAACATCACAAAACATACATCATTCACTGTCCTTTCTCACTCAAGATGAGATTGTCATGGAGTACACAACAGATTTCTTACTGCTGATGTTCTGGAGCTCCACCCTGTTCTAGTACAGTCTGGATCGGTCTGTGACCAGTCCAAATGCTGTGGCTGTGTTTCCACTTCTGAGACAGTCAATTCCAGCAACACCTTCCAACCCTCCAAGTGAAAGCAGACTGTGGTCAGCATTCCAGATGCTCAGCTTCCAACACACTCAGCAGTTGAGATACCCCTGACACACCAGAAATACAGATGGGTTCCACCCCTCACAGTTTGATGGCCCCAGAGCATACTCTGCACCCGTGTCTACCAAAGCTTTATACTCTTGTAGGTCTGATAGAGATAGATATAGATGTAGATATAGATATAGATATAGATATAGATATAGATATAGATACACAACTCTGGGGAAGTTGTGGATGCTCCCTCTCTGGAAGTGTTCAAGGCCAGGTTGGACGAGGCCTTGAGTGACCTGTACTAGTGGGAGGCATCCCTGCCTATGGCAGGGGATTTGAACTAGATGATCCTTGAGGTCCCTTCCAAACTTACTTACCTGATTCTATGATATGTATATACACACAATTCTTTTAACAAGCCTTAATTGGTTCTTTTCTTATCTCAGCTCTCACTATCTCAATTGCTTTTGGGGCACTATCTTGGGCACCAAAATAGACTGTCCTAGTTTAACACAGGCTGCTCTCACAAGCAATCCACCACACACAGATCAGGAGGGAAAGTAATACAAGAATCTCTGGGCTGAGATAAACAATTTAATGAAAAAAATACAATGTACAGTTACATTACCTGTTGTACAGAAAAGAAAATGCAGAAGCAGCAGAAACCAGACAGTGATAAAAACACCCATCAACCCCAGAAGCCTGCATGCAGCCCAGTGAAAGAGACCAACTGAAAATCAGAAGCAGTGACCAGAAACGGGAAGCCTCTCATGCTGCAATCTGAACTACAAGCCCCTTGAAACCTTGCTCCTGCCAGCACTTTACTTTTAAACCTGGCATGATATCAGCATGGTATTGAATACGCATCAGTAGATTTCAATTGGCCAAACCTATGACAAAAAGATAAAAAGAGCACACAGAGCAATGGGTGACTGCTTCATTCCCAAACCATAACCCATTCCTGAATCTGAAGGCTGGGGAGGGACTATTTACAAGACCTTGTAATGACAGGACAAGGAGCAATGGGTTTAAACTGGTAGAGGGGAGATTTAGACTGGATGTCAGGAGGAAGTTCTTTCCAGTGAGGGTGGTGAGGCACTGGCACAGGTTGCCCAGGGAGGCTGTGAATGTTCCCTCCCTGGAGGTGTTCAAGGGCAGGTTGGACAAGGCCTTGAGTGACCTGTACTAGTGGGAGGTGTCCCTGCCTATGGCAGGGAGTTGGAACTAGATGATCCTTGAGGTCCCTTCCAACCTTACCATTCTATGATTCTATGAATCTGGAAGTCTAACACATGTATAGCAGGAAAAAACACATACAGCAAAGCACTGCTCCCAAGTTTGACATGAATACTTTCTTTCCTAATACCTTTATAAAGGCAGTATTTAAAAGATAACATTCATATTTTAAAAATCCATTGGGCTGGATTGAATTTATAAAAAAAAATTGCTTAGAATTCTCTTTAAAAATACATTAGATTGTGTTATTGCCACTACAATTGGAAAGTCAAAAATATTGTTAATTCTGNTGCCCAGAGAGGTTGTGGAGTCTCCATCTCTGGAGATATTCAAGAACCATCTGGATGCATTCCAGTGTGATCTGCTCTAGGTAATCCTGCTCTGGCAAAGGGCTGGACCAGATGATCATTTGAGGTCACTTCCAGCCCCTGACATTCTATGATTCTGTGATTCTATTATTCTGAACATTCAGTCTAATGGAAACCTTTCAAAGATTACTATATGCATAAGAATGTGGCAAGTCAAACTGCTAGGGTAATTTTCCATGTCAGACTTCCTAAGTAAGCTCTTGTACAAAGATATAATTAATTTTAATTGCATACATACAGTATCTGAAATCTAACGACAGGTATAACATGTTATGGTAGGTATTTCAGACCTGCTTTCTTTGTCCTTTGGATTTCATTTTGATCAATAAGCTCATATGCACAAAGAGAATAATTTCTCTTTTAAGTTATAATTAAACGATTAAGGCACACCTTCAAATTTCCCATAACAGCAATACTCCAATATCTGTACAACTCTTAATGAGGTGACCAAAAGACTCCACAGCAATCCCATCTTTTACTATAAGCTCGTGGCTTTACAGGGAAAATGAAACAATTCCACATTATTTCAGTTTACCAGATATGCAAAGTATCCCATTTGTTTCAAGTGGTATTAGGCAAATCTNACTCAATGTCCTTCTTAAACTGAGGGGCCCAGAACTGGACCCAGTACTCAAGGTGTGGGAGAATGACCTCCCTGCTCCTGCTGGCCAAGCATCCCACCTCACAACATGTGTAATTTCATATGTTCACCTTCAAAATGCCTAAGCAGATCACTTCTGCCAGTCCTGCTATGCCAACTCTAAAGTCAGAGGCTAAATACTCACTTTTTTTCTTTCATTTGTGGCTTCTCTTTTGAAAGTTATACTCGTTTCATATCTCCAGGGCCATCTGATACCAGGTTGCCTTTTTAGCATATCTGTCCATCACTAAAGTATCATCTGGCTTCAACTCAGACATTAGGAAAGCTCACAGGCAAATCAGATGTTAACCAATGGAGAAAGACACAAATAAGTTTTTAGATATATTATGTTACAGTACTTACACTGCAATCATGACTAATTCCTTTTTCTCCTCATTTAAGTCTTTTTATTTCTTTTTTTTATTTTGAAAGACAAATTTTAAACTGCAGCAAAAACAAAGAAGTCATTGAACTCTTGTTTTTTTTCTTTATGCATAACAATTACAGGAAAAATATAATGTCAGTTTGGGTCAGTCTGAAAATTCACAGAGCATCAAATAGCCTGCTTTCAGCATACATGATTTTAAGTTGCATAAGCAACAGTTGGGAACAAAAGGGTAATTTTACTCATTCTAGTGTGTGCATTTTTTAAGTGTTTTACTTCTAGTTGTAGACCCTTTAAAATTGAGGGCTTATGTAAGAAATTACATAAAATAGCAGATAGTTAAATTCACCATGGGAAAGAAAGACAAGAAATAAATATGATAATAGGGCGATTTAAAACAGCATGATCACTCGATTGCAGTCTAAATATTAATACCTCTGTGTTTACTGTCCTAGTCCATGGAGAGAAAGAGAGGAGTCAGGATGACAGACTGTGCCAAGCACTCCCAGTGCTCAGCATCCAGGGAGTAGGACCACTATTAATGAGCTGTGGACAGGATTTGATTTGCTCATTGCTGTTATACAGACAGGAAGACAGCATAATTAATGACAAATTATCACTTATCTGATAATGCATAGGCTTCTTGCCACACTCTGAAAATTAGATTCTTAGTCTTCAGTTGCTCTTACTGTTTTGGAAGGTGGGAGGCATTATGTATTGGTTAAAAAAATAATAAAATCTTGATTTTAATCTTATATCATAGTAGAAAGCAAAAACTATCAGAATAAAAAGAAACTTATTTAACAGGTAGATTTTTGACTGAATTCAGAATTTTTATTTTTATTTTTTTCCACCCCAGCTACAGAGGATCCCTTCTTTATGATATGCTACAGAAAATTCCTATTCTGCCATTAAAGCAGCCTGGTAAACTACTAATTAGAGCTATTAGCCTTAGATGTCATTTGTATTTTGTACATTCGGTCAGCACCCATCCCAAATTGTGCTTTGATCTTTAATGCAAATGTAAGAAGCATCCTCACATTCTCCCTTGAGGAACATAGTTCTGTCATTTTAGCTTTATGGTCGGTGCTGCCTGGGGTTAATAGAGTATTGCTCCCAGAAGCAAAAAAGGAAGAGATCTCTTTGCAGAGAAAGAGAACTAAACTCACAGTCCCTACAAATTCTTGAACTCCAAATGCCTTATTGGGTATTTGCAAGATTTTATTTTGCACTGTACTGTAACAAGAAACTAATTTAAATATTTTTTTTATCGTCTGCAGGTAAAATGCAGTGTTCCATTCTGCCACAGAATCCCTTTTCCTCCCAGAAGATGACTTATTTTGAAAAGATTCCTTAGAGAACATTTTGTAAGACAACGATTGTAAATTAAAGCACAATTATAATTTATATTCAGTTCTTCTGGTCTTTTATGATCTAACTCCTTTTTTAGAGCTACTATTAGCAACTCCCTGCAGAGCCTCTTTTTGTAATCAAAATGACAACTCATATAATCAGTGGTAAACATTGTTTGAAATGTAATATAACACTTCTTTGGCAGAGGCATAGGCAATTTTAATTTTACAGACTAAGCCTGCGCTATCAAAATGAATAGAAAAGCTCATCAAATTCAGAGGGCCTCTGATTAGAACAAGAGTCATGTAAATGAGTAAGTGTTTCAAGTGGCATTTTTACACTGATAAGAAAAACAAATCATTCCTTTGTAGATTTGCTGATCTGAGGTGTGATCTGTGCTGCTGATGCACTCCCTCCAGCAAGTCCCTAAAGCAAAACATACAGGCAACCCCAGAAGCATTCCTTCTCCTCCAGTAACATCTACATTGAGTGTCCACACTTAACGTTTCTACTTGTTTTCTGTGATGTTTCTAGCCCACGATTCCAGTGCCTCTGCATAGAGGAACTAGGAATTGTCACAAGTGAAATCGTTCACCCTGCCAGCTTAGACTTCTTGTACTCTAATGGCCATGGCACTCTTCTGTGACAAGGAAGCTCAAGATTCCTATCTCTTGAACAAAAGTTATGAATTCAGTCCTAGGTTTTTACTTCTGTGTAAGTGCTCTGGCCATTTTGTTACTCAAAAGAGATGTTCAGTGTTTTCTATGAACTGAACTCATCATTCCCAGTGTGCAATTCATTTGCTTGATAAATCAAGCCCTTACAAGGACTTACGCATAGTTTACATACACTTCCTGCTCTTGAGATACAGCACATCTTGAATGCAGACTTGATATTTCTGAACAGTGACAGGGGAGCAAGCAAACAGTTCACATGCCAGCTTTAGTTCTTAGTCACCTGTCGGTGCCTACTCTGATCACAGTCCCTAAAACATATTAGTAGGGTTTGTCTATCCAAACAATTGCTTTCTACACAAGTGCTTCTGCCTCTATCAGACAACTGATAGTCCAAAGATATTGTACTTTTGATTTTTAATACAAATGACTGCAACTAGCAAGGCATTTTTAATTCTTCTTTCTGAAACTAAGTAGCTAGATTGCATGCATCTGCACGAAGGTCAATTCTTCCCCACTGACCTGAAGAAAGTAGTTTCATAGCTCAGGAAAACACATTAAAGTGTGCATCCAAAGTCAAAAAAAAAAAAAATCAAATCAAAAGCAAGATAAAAGGACGAGTGTTAGGAAATCTGCAGAGGATATTCGTTTCTCTACTTTTGGAAGTAAATCCTTGCTGTCCACAATTCTTTTGTTTCTTACAAAAAAGGACATGCAATAAATGAAATTATATTTTCCCTGAAGATAGTGCCTCAGCTGTAAGAGTGAGGATTTAATGTATTTCTATTAGGACAATAATTGGAATTGTAGGGACTTTTTTTTTTCCCCAAAAAAAATACACACATTTAATACAAGTGCCAAAATAACAATACTCTTATATATGGTATTTTAAAAAAAAAAAAAAAGCTGAAAAGCATTTATACATTTTGTCTCTATAATTGCTACTATAATTCTTATAGTAACCCTGTTGTTACATGTTCCCATTTTCAAGAGGTGTTAATTTGACAGATCAGATGTTAGCTCAGAAAAAGTACACTAAAACTTGCAAAAGTTGGATGCCATTCTGGCTGTACTGATTAAAGCCTGACACATATTTGGAACGTGCCAGTTCAGGACTGAAGATGAAAACAAAGGAAAGTATGAAGACATGGAAGTTGTGATTGATGGGTGGTATATTATTCTAAATTAATACTTAAACTGGGAGGTGACGTAGTGGAACAAACAAAAAAAAATGTTGTATTTTATCTGATATGCTGCCCCTCACAATAGTGTGTACCAAAGACTCAAGATAAAAATAGTATTTTATTCATAGCAAACACATAAAATATCCTCTTAACTCTTTATAAATATCTCCTTTTAACACAAATCATACAAGGAAATGCCACCTTGATTTTTATAGCCATTTATGCATTACTATTCATCTTGTCAGACCCAGCTATGAATCTGACAGCTTTAGTATCTCTTTAATCTCATGTCCCAGGTTAACACAGTCTGCTTTCACAAGCAAGCCTCCAACCCACACACACAGATAGGAGGGAAAATAACACAAAAAAACTCTGGATTGAGATAAGGAGTTTAATGAGATCATTCACTGTACAATTACCTTAGCAAAAGCAGAAGCAGCAGCAGAAGCCAGTGATAAAATGGTTCCCCCCTACTCAAGCATGCTGCAGCCAGCACAGCGGAGAAGACCAATGCCGCAAACCAGGAATCAGAAGCAGCAACAGGAAGCCTCTCACATTACAATCTGAACTTCAAGCCCCATGATAACTTCACTCCAGACAGCACTTTTTGAAGCTGGTATAACAGCAACATGGTATGGAATACACATCAGCAGATTCTGCTCAATCCATGACATCTTGTCACAGTTATCTGCTACACAAAGACTGTTTTATTTCAAGGTCAAAACCCAGATATGTCCTTCTCCACTTTTCCATACATACCCCTGTCTCTTTATCCTAGTGTCTCTTCCTCCTAGCATTGTCTCCTCGCCTTTATTTCCCAGCAGCCATCCCAATGCCCACATGCCCTGTACTTCTGTATCATCTGTTTTTAATTTCCCTTTTCCAGAGTTTTCAGTTAACATTACCAGGCTGCCTGACCCAGTCTTGTCAAGTAGTTTGTGATACAGGGCTAGAGCAAGATGGGAGGATGTGTGATCTGGCAAGGAGACTTCATAAGTCATGCAATTCAACCACCTTTCCATATCACCTATTTTTTCTTGCACTCTCAGATTCATTCCTCAACACCAAGAGAACTGGTCAGCAGGCTACAAATTGTGCAGTCCTTTTCCTGGATTTCCAGCTGCTATGTAAAATTGCCAAATTGCCTTACAGGATAGATGCATACTGCATATCAGCCATTGTCTGTATCTGATATGCGAAAATCAGTATGTATGTCCTTATGAGCATTTTATAAGCCTGTAATTACTCTTTACAACCTAACCAGTTCACAGAAACCCTAATTGCCTCCAACCTCTTAAGACACTTCAGTCTGCAATTTCCTGTGAGATTTTAGGTTACTGTCTTCAAGGCCAGTGTCCAGGTTAAGAACAGAATAGGTCTCCCTAATACAGTCTAATAGCTTTTAATCAAGACTAAAATAGAAGAACCTAGAGAATTAGCTATGGATCATAATCCCTATATCCTGTTTCTCCTTCGAGAAATACTTTCATTATTGTGCATTCTGAGACATAAAATTAGTATTAGAAATAGAAACCAGTTTTGAATATATAAATCCAAAGTTATAGACTCCAACTCAGTAGTTTGGGTATTTAAATATTTTCATACTCCTTTCCAATGTTAAAGAATCTGTTTCATCTTTTTCATTTTTTACCTTTCCTCTCCCCAGTTTAATGTAAAAAGAATTACAGAGAAAGGAATAGACATGAAAAATGCATCTGCTTTGGCCTGTCTGTGCAAATGTAAATCAGAAGGAAATAAGTGACGTTTTGTACTTGTTTCTTTACTAGCACATCACAACATGGTCAGTGCTAAGGCTGCATGTTTTCAAAGGGAATGCAGAATATTAACAAATCAGAGCAGCCTATTCTTTTTACAGGGCAAAAACTGTGACATTCCCAAACAAACAAGCAGTACAACCACTTCACTTTCCTTGAGAAATGGAAATGAGTATGAACATATGCAGAAATATACATCCATAAAAGTTAGAAAATCCAACAGCAAATATACCTGGTTTGGTAAGATCTGTTTTAATATTCCACTATTATTATAATGGAATAATAATATTCCATTATTATTATGAGTGGACTAAAAAAGCAGTGTTTAAGCTTAATTTACACAGCAGCAAGGTACAATGTAGATGCCTTCAGTTTTACATGTGATCATTTGAATATCATCCTAAGTTTAAACACAGAATCACAGAAATGTTCAGGTCGGAAAAGACCCTCAGGATTGCCAAGTCCACCCAATATCCCTACTCTACAAGATTCACTCCTAAACTATATCCCCAAGCACCACATCCAAATGACCTTTAAACACATCCAGGGTTGGTGACTCAACCACCTCCCTGGGCAGCCTATCCCAATGTCTGACCATTCTTTCCATGAAGAAATTTTTCCTAATGTCCAGTCTCAACCTACCCAGTCGCAACTTGAGGCTGACACCTCTTGTTCTATCACTAATTACCTGTGAGAAGAGAGCAGCACCAACCTCCCCACAATGTCCTTTCAGGTAGCTGTAGAGAGTGATGAGGTCTCCTCTCAGCCTCCTCCTTTTCAAATTAAACAGCTCCAGTCACTCTTCATAACCACTATTTTTGAGAGAATTAGGCAAGCCACTTATTTCTCTGATGAGTACCTAGCACTGAATTAAAAAAACTGCAAGATCACAACCAAAAACATAGTTCTGCTCTTTACCTGTCCTAACAGCCTATTTCCTTCTCTTCTTACTAGTACCTGTAGACCCATTAAGCCTCCTGAACCAGTGGTGAACGAACTTAATTTCTTTTGTGGTATAATTAGTTTTCAGCTAGATTAGCAGTTCGATTCAACTAACCACAGAGTGCCAAAAGGCAATGCTAATATGAAGGTAGAGGTGAAAATATGTAGTCAAGGATGAAAAGGAGGATGTTGTCACTCTTTTGGGCAGCATCATGACAGTATTAGTATTCAAAGTTAACTCATGGTAAGCCACACAGAGCGCTTCTTATGTCCACTAAATATTAGCATTTATGCACTCTCATATGTAATCTTGTTTAACAGAAATACCTTTGGAGGAACTTCCAAGCAAGGCAGCAGATTTTAAAGCCACAAAGGAAATCCTTCAGAACAGCATTCTGCCTGTAAGTAAATCATTGTCAAACCCCCTCTCCTTTTGGAAGCTAAGCACTTTCCTACAGAACAGTCATAGGATGCTGAGTGTCCCCCAGTGTCAAAAATGGAGAGTCAAAACCACGATTATAAGCCAGTATTTTGAGCACTGGAAGATTAAAATGTTTCCTCTAGTTGCAAATTCTTTCTCCAAGAAGGGGGGATAATAAAAGCAGCTCTATAGCGGTATTACATACACTGTTATCATGGTTCCTTTCTATTTTCTACCAACCACGATTTCAGTAAAAGCATTATATGCAAGACAAAGTCTTATACAACTCCTTTTTCAGTCATCTCCTATAATTTAATTCTTACCCTCTTTTTTTTCATTCTCAAAGTGACATTTACTATAATTCCTCATAAACTCCCGAGAATTGGATTCCTTGCTCCTGGAATCAAATAAAATATGTGCACAGCCTGTCAGCAGGTCACATGTATCCTGCCAACCTACATCTAATAGATTTTTCACTTTTCATCAGTGGATTTCAAGACAGTATGTAGTCTGCCAAATTTGCTAAAAATCTTGCTACAGTATCGCACTTTCAAAATGTGCAATCTGTCAAAGCCACAGCTCAAAATGTCTGCTATGATAAGAGTCTTTGAAAAATCTGTTATGGTGTTGGCACTCATTCAGAAAATAATAAGTATATCAACAGAGAGGAAGGGGAAGGGAAAAAAAGTTATTGAGGGGAGGGGGAAGAAGTGGAGATGAAAGAAGATGAATCCTAAATGTTATTGTCTAAAATATAAAGAAATTCCAGGAATTCTTGACACAAGTGTAATTTCATACAAATTCCTCCAGGATGACAGCATGTTAATAGATAAATAGTCAGAATGCTACATTTAATAACACTGTTGAAAATATAATTTATCATAGATTTGACCACAACTCTTCATAGCAAACCTCAGTATTGATTCAGACACTGAATACATTTAGCAAACAGTACAAGACAGCAAAATTGCCTGTACTGCTCCTGAATATTAAGAGATTATAGATATATGGAGAGTATAATAACAGATAATGTGCAGAGAGTAGGGATGCTTAATTTTTTAATTGAAATGTAAAGGAAAATGAAACTATTTCAGGAGACCTGGGAAGTAAATATAAACTTCTATTTTAAAATACACCACAGTAACAACAAAATATCAAAGGACTGTGACATGCAATTCTGGCAACTTTGGCTTTTTTCAGTCTGTATTTTAGAAATTACATGTTTACATTCAAAGAATGTAAAAAGAGGCCACAAAAGAGGGGAGAACAGATCACTTATTAAAAAAAAAAAAAATAAAACATTTGCATATTAAAAACAAGTTGTTGTCTGCAAAGCACTACAGAAGAGCTATTTTACTCCATGCCATGTATCTGTGGAAACAGGAGATTACAGAAAGTTCCTTGAGTACAAAGGTATCCTTAACACCATAGTATTAACAGGTTCACATGTTTGAAAACAGTGGTAGAAGAAAGCAAGCAAGGAATGGAATTAAGAATAGTGGGGGCAGGTAGGGGAGCACACACAAAACAAAAAATAAAACTAAAATTAAATAAACAAACATGAAAACACCTGCACTTTGCTGAAAGCTTGAGTAAAGTTTGTTTTAACCAAGAAAGCTACTGAGCTGTTTGAAACCAATTAAGCAGGATTACAATGGGCATGAGACAACTACAATAAACAGAGCTCATGAACTAATTTGCATTGTCAATTTGAGCATTCTCTATTAAAAATATTAAATATTAATTTTCTAGTCTAATAAAGTCTGAATTTGCTGGGGTTTTTTAGATCCTTAGGTCTTATTTGGGGTTTCACTGAAAATCTCATCTGGGATATACCAAACCAATACCAATTTCATTATTATATTGGAATATATTCTTCAAGTGAGTGCCTCTCGTTGAACAATGTAAGACTTTGTATTACAGTTGAGATGCTGTCATTCAAAGTGTTTTTCTTTCAAGTGTCAAAAGGGATCAATAGTTCACTAACAAGTCAAAGCTGCAAAGATTCAAGCACCTGTTGTGTGTGAAAAATGTCAGCAGTTTTTGTTAACTTCATTAAGACAGGAATGCTCAAAAGGCTGGAGATTTAGGCTCAGCAGCTGGAACTTTAAAGCATATGCCTACATAACTGTTTTAAGTTTAACCAGAACAGAGCTTTCAAAGGAATTTCCTAACTATCTCCATTTTCAAATCAAACCCCCTTTGATTTGCAGCACAGAGTAGGCTCAGAGTGTCCAAGCTCCACTTCCACATAAATTATTTTGCCTGGAATGTTTTTTAATATCTCAGCTCCATACTGGTGCAGTCAACTGTGGTCCATCACAGCCTTTTGCACCCTTAAATGGTTTGTTCTTACTTGAGTTTCTCTACCTATCTAAAGACAGACTTCTCCATACACTACAAGATGGCCAACACGTGTGCAGATGTCCTTTGCAAGACTTCTCTGTGTTTTTTCTTTAAAGCTCTAGAAAAGAAGGTGCCATTTGAGAATGAACTCTTATTTTGGAGTGTAGCTGATTTAAAGGGAAAAAAAAAAAGAAAAAAAAAAAAAACCAGGTCTGGGGCATGTTCTTTGGAAAGCAGAGCCCACACCAAGCCTGAAGGAATTCTGGGATTCCAATAGGACTGCAAACTGGGTCTGTTCCTTTCATGCATCCTAGAAGAACAATCCTATCCTAGTCAGCTTTTGATGACTTATATCATTAGAGGAGAAAAATATATATTTAAGATTACAAAATCGTATCTCTAAAGTGATCTTTTATTCTGCTGGCTAACTAATCCCCTACTCTTAGTAAAACTATTTGATTGCATACTCTGGAAGGAAAGAATTGTACCTAAGCTGGCCTAGTTCCATTACGAGAAATCAACAGAAGTGGGATTGTATCTGGGTGCCTACGTGAGAGGGATAAAAGCACTTTTGTTTCCTTGCAGTGGAATCCTGAAAGAAACTTAAATAGCCCAGAAAGAATCAAACAGAGAAGTGATAATACTGCTTAGGCTACAACCCATGAAATGCACAGAGATACACATACATACCAGGGAGATTGTTAATGCTCTCCAATTTTTGGAACCCATCTTAACCATCTACTCTCACTTAACAACCAGCAGGAAGAGAAAGATTTGAGGTCTTTGGTTGCAATAGCCTCAGCCATGGACTGCACACGGGTTTAGGAGAATGACATTGCGGTAGAATGATTAATTCAGAACTCAAAAAGGATAACTGGCCTGCTACAAACTGATCTTCCTCATGTTGAAGGTTCAAAGGAAATACTTACAGACATCAATAACCAAAAGCAATATGGTGAAATTACTGACAGATTGAAGTTTTGCACAAGTTCTGCAATATTCATTAAGGTCTAATGGAAAACCTACTCCTAAACTTTTCTAAAGTTGTCCTTTGTTGCACAGTGTTAATCTATGCAATTGCATCTAATATTAGTGCATATTGTTGCATATTAGTACATACTAGAAATTCCCAGTAATCTGAAGTTCAACTACTCCACAGAAAGGCTTTCAAGAACTCAAATAGTCAATGAGAAACCTAAAGATATGTTAAGAATGTCACCAGCTTAGACATGAATAAAATATCTAGCAAGTATGGTCTTCAAGATGTATGCTTAAAATAAGAGCTCTTTAAACTGATTCTGCAATACATATAGTAAGAAATGATCTTGCTGTAATGTCCAGAAAAGATACTAAGCTACTGTTATGGCCTATTACATACATTCACCATTTTCTTCTGAAGTTACATATGTATTTATCTGTCAAGCCTAAACAAATTCTTCTTGGCTGAATCAGCTTTGTATAGTATGAAAAGCAGAAATGTCAAACACACTGCACATCACAAGACCACTGGTGCACTTCATGAAGTTATATCTACCAGACAAATTAACATCCTGTTGCTTAGCCCAATCTGTGCAGTAAGCAGTGGTGGGATAGGTATGACTGCAGAGAAAGCCCACTTCTAATTAATTGCACCTCATTCTCTGAAAAAAAAAAAAATTATTTCTTCAAATCAGGAGAATTTCACAGAGGCATCAGGAATGAAGACAGATACACCAAAATAAATGGTGGCCTGGACTGCCCAAGTGAGGAGACTTTGTCAAGCCAAAACCCCAACCTGCGCAGACACACACATACACGCACATATTACACTATGTCCTTAGTCATAGAATCATAGAATCATAGAATAGTAAGTTTGGGAGGGAGCTCAAGGATCATCTAGTTCCAACCCCCTGACATAGGCAGGGCCACCTCCCTCTAGTACAGGTCACTCAAGGCCTTGTCCAACCTGGTCTTGAATACCTCCAGAGAGGGAGAAGCCACAACCTCTTCCAGTGTCTCACCACCCTCACTGTAAAGAACTTTAAGTGTTAATATAAATGTTACAGTAGGTATCAATCTGAACTGATAACCATGTTATTGTTAAATACATGCAATAGTTATTCCACTAATGTGTTTGCCTTTGTTTCCCAAATATCCTGAAATAATCTTTGAAACAGAACGTCTGAAATTCATAAGGAAAGTAAAAAGTGCATTTTCCCTAACTGATGCCTATGAGCAGTCTTTGAAGTGAAATTTTATTTTTCAGTGCAAACATTTTGTCAACTGCTGCCTTTCTTACTTACGCACGCAGTCATGAAGTTCATCACATATTGCCCCATACTGAAACACGTGAGTCTCACAAGCCACCTGGCCTGTATATTCCCTCATATCTACTCATGGTTCATTTCATTTATTGCTCTATCAATTGACAAAAGCTTCCATGCAGTGGTTCCATTGGGCACCCTTGCGTCCCTGCTCACATCCAGGGCCATCGCTAGCAGCCACAGCAAACGCCCCCTCAAAGCAAGCAACGAGGTAGCAGGTCTCAGCCATGTTTCCCTAGGGCAAAGCCCGCAGGATGGGAAATGGCACCTCTCCCCAGCTCCCAACAAACGCTAGAAGCAACAACCTCCCTCCCAACCTATACGCCTCACTTCTAGCACTACCAGACGGATTTACAATATTTTCCCTTCAGGGGACTTTTAGCATTTGATGTGCCAGGAATTTCATTAAAATGCAACATTGACTTAACAGCTCAAGTCTCTGGTGGTTTTCCCCAGAAAAAAAAATTGGCAGGATTGATTCCAGGCTGCTTTTCCCATTACACAATGCCATGGTTCTTCCTACACACACCAGTGAGTTACAAGGATGTTTTAAACTTGAATTACTCTTCCCACTCTAACAAGATGTCAGTTTTCATGTCTGCTAAAAATGCAGAAGTATTCTGATGATTCAGATTGTGGCAGCTGGGTCACAACTAACTTTACACTATTGTATTCAATGCAGTTCACCACAGAGGACAAGTCTTGTGAATGTGAGCTTTGAATTGGAAGAAAATATTTTCTTTTGGGAAACATTTAAGTTAGTTTTGTATTTTCCTCCAGGGTCATTGTTGTGGTTCTGCCATTGTTTTGGTCCTGTCAGGTAGGGATAGCCCTCTTTGCCCACTGGGTGGGAGGAGGTATTTGAATCATTGTCGTGACTCTTACCACTGTTGTGGCCCTGCCAAGCAGGATTAGCCCGTTCAGGGGATTAGAGAGATTCACCTCCCTCATCATCCACTGAGTAGGAGGAGACAGTTTGGAACAGCAGAAATTCATAGAATAGAATCATTGAATCATAGAATCATAGAATCAACCAGGTTGAAAGAGATCTCCAAGATCATCCAGTCCAACCTATCACCCAGCCCTAACCTAAATGCCTCATCCAGTCCAACTCAACACCTCCAGGGACGGCGACTCCACCACTTCCCTGGGCAGCCCATTCCAATGCCAATCACTCTCTCTGTCAAGAACTTCCTCCTAACATCCAGGCTATACCTCCCTTGGCACAACTTGAGACTGTGTCCCCTTGTTCTGTTCTGAACAAGGGAGAAGTTGCCTGGGAGAAGAGACTGACCCCCACCTGGCCACAACCTTTTCAAGTAGCTGTAGACAGCAATAAGGTCACCCCTGAGCCTCCTCTTCTCCAAGCTAAACAATCCCATCTCCCTCAGCCTCTCCTCAGAGGGCTGTGCTCCAGGCCCCTCACCTTCTTCGTCACCCTTCTCTGGACATATTCCAGTACCTCAACATCTCTCTTGAATTGAGGCGCCCAGAACTGGACACAGTTCTCAACTGGACACAGCCTGACCAGTGCTGAGTACAGGGGCAGAGTAACTTCCCTTGTCCTGCTGGCCACACTGTTCCTGATCCAGGCCAGGATGCCATTGGCTCTCTTGCCCACCTGGCTGCTGGCTGCTGGCTCATCTTCAGCCTACTATCTACCAGTACCCCCAGGTCCCTTTCTGCCTGGCTGCTCTCCAGCCACTCTGTCCCCAGCCTGTTGTGCTGTTGAGGTTGTTGCAGCCAAAGTGTAGAACCCTGCACTTAGCCTTGTTAAATCTCATCCCATCACACTCATACTCAGCTATTTTCCACTTGGTGACAGAAAGCAGGCAGTTCTTAGGACTTTCCAGTTCTGCTGAATAACAGTAGTACACATCTGTAACAAGAATGTCACTGCTTTGACTAATAGAAATATTAAAGAGAGTTTTCTAATACATTAGAAAGCCTACTGTGATGGAAGACAGTGTTTTATCAGCTGTGACACATCTTTCATGATCTCCCAGTTCCAAGTTCTTTTTGTGCGTCTTTGACAAAACTGATGCAATGACAGGAAAATTGAACTCTGCCATCAAGTAACATTCAAAATACATGAGCATATGCTCTGGTAAATATTATTAATATGAAGAATTTTTTAAAAATAATTATATGCACTCAAAGAGAAAACACAAATAACAATCAAGACATTTAGAGATTGAAATTTTGTCTACATAAAAATTATAACAATCATTTTAAGAACAATTAAGTGATTTGCTTCAGGAAGGGTCAATTTAAAATTAAAATCCTTTTCATTCTCTAAAAATGTAGTGAGCAATGTGACACAAAACATAATATGTTCTTTTATTAACCTTCCATAAAACAGACTGGTGAGAGAGAGGAAGATATTAACATCTGTATAAAATATTAACCATCAATTGTAAACTGAGATTAAAAATGCATCAAAAAAAGGGACACAGAGACTACTCGCTCTTAAGCTGGATACAGCATGTGATTCACAGAAATGGACACTGTGCTAGGGAGGAGGAAAAAAAGTTCTAATATATGCTCATTCAACTGGAAGTAGGGCATAATATTCACATTTGGGATCCACCTTTCTCTCTTTCCCCATTAGTAAAACCGAAGATTTTATCATGTTTTACCACAGATCATAACTATCCAAAGCCAATGCATGTGAAGGGATAGAAAAGATTCTGAAACTCCTTCTTTAGTAATGTCATTGAAACAAACAGGTTTGTTTACTCCCTATTTTACTGTGGAGTTTCTTAGCCAAGAACAACCTCTACATCAATTATTCAAAGCTTTCACAGACTTCATCAGGTAATTTAAGCTAGATATGTTAACATTTATTCTCCAAAGTTATGTCCTCTCTGCAGAAAACCTGTTTCAAAACACTGACAATGTCACATCGTTATCCATACATCCTACCATTCACAACTTCAGTAAATCTTTGTTCAAATACATCTCCAAGAGTTTTCAGTTAAGCAGAACTGTTCATTTCCACAATGTGTATTCACAGCAATAATATGAATAAAATATATAGTTTTGCTTTAGAAATATTTCTACTTCTTAAATGTGAAAAAATAAAAGTGCCATTATAAATATAAGGAGTCGGACACAACATACATTTCATTTTATCAAATTACTTTCTCTCTTTACTCAACAACATAAAACCAGCATGTTCAATAAATCACCTTTAATCTAAAATTTTCAACAAATACAAATATTTCTAAGAATGAGGTGCACAGATTCTCTTTTAGTAACCTTTTTTTGGAACCTGTGCAAATTTGTGTCCAGTTCTGGGCCC
>WBNM01044276.1:0-41162 GCA_013399055.1 Ramphastos sulfuratus | reverse complement strand
GGTAACTCCCAAACCATCACGTACCTGATAAAGAGAGAGGAAGTTTAGTGACTTCCACTCAGCTGCTCTGTCTAGTGTTTCTACTCAAGAAATTACATCTGTATCAGCTTTAAGCTCAGCTCTTGCAGAATAGCAATAAGAAATGCATTCAGAATACAGGATAGATTTATTCACTTTTTAAATTATCAGCTCCTGAATCCAGTTACACTGTCAAGGCAAGGAGTCCTTTCATCAGAATGGGGATAAGCAGAAAAACAAACAAACAAAAATATTTAGCATGTGAAATACAATATTCTGCTTTTAATTTTAAGAAAGGAGCAATTTGCAAGACTATGTACAGCACTCCTATTTTAAAGCACATATTTCCATGTTTTCTTAAAGAATTTTACTTCTCCATTCCCACATTTCAACATTCCTCTTCTACAAATATTAACCTCATTTTTCTCATTTTTCCCATTTCTTTAACTGAGGAAATCTCTTTTGAATTCCTCCTCATGCTTTGCATTGTCAGATTGAGCTGTCTCATAAATCTTGGGACAACTCACTGACATATAGTCTAGCTTCCAGAGCTAAAGGCTCACTAGTGTGACAAAAGCAGTTGCAAAGCATGCCACTTGCTTACCAAAAATAAGATGTGAATGAAGTCAGGGAGTACAGCTCTTCTTTCTCAGCATCCCAAATATTTCAATTATAGATACCCTGATTCAATAAACTAAAGACAGTCTACTACCCACATCAGCATTACAGAGTTTAACACAATACAGCTAGATTACTCCAGACTGAGAATGGATTAATTAAGGAAAAAAAATCAGGCCAAATTTAATCTTAAAAATAAAGCTTTGCTAAATTTAGTCATTAAAATCTCACTTCATATTATGGCCAGTTGTTAACACAGTATTATCCATCACTACTGATATTTAACAGTCATATTTCAAAGTTTTTGTGCATATGTAATACCACAAATCTGATCCGCACCCTGCGCAAAGATGGCAACAATCCTTGGTTGTCCTTAGATGACAACTAAGGTGGTTGAAGCAAATGAGGTGCTGAAGCTTAAGAGATTGCTTGCAATAGAAACTGGAACTAAACTGATCTTTCCTTAACTTTTCTCATGCTGTTTTTGCCTCCCTCCCAGAAAGGAGGGTGAGGGTAGTGTGTCTCCTCTGCTCGTAGTGCTACTTATTTTATTGTGCCTTGTGCATTTGGGACAATGTTCTGCCTGTTTATATTGTGTTGTCTTGTCTCTGGTCTGGCAAATTTTGTTACTTGGATGAATCCTAAGTCTAACTATTGCCTTCCTTTGTCTGTTTGAAGGTGATATTTTTCACATTCATAGGCAAAACTGTATCTGGCTATGCTATCAGAATGTCACAAAATGCTTACCATATTGTTGTTGGTTTCGGTATTTCAACATGCTTCCTGCTGACTTCAAGGCAGACTTATTTTAATTACACTGTGCTACTATGCTTATATTTTTTACATGTTACAAACCCTTGTTTCAACTACAAATTAAAAAAAAAAAATAATGCCTTCCTCAATAAGAGGCAAAGGTCTGTTTAGTAAGGACAGCTAGGAAGGGTACCTGCAGAGAAAAATATCACCAAACAACAACAGCAACAAGAATAAAACCAAGAGTAAAGCTGATAGTACAGTTAATTTGAAGGGGAAGAAGAGATACTACATTTAACTTTGAAATCAAATTCTTAATAGAAAGGGGCAGGTTCACAAACTTCTTCAGTCTCCACAGATTTTTCTTTCATTTGCCCACAGAAGCAAAATAGCATGTACTTTAAAGTACTTTTTGCCTGCAAGAATTTGATTTTTAAAATAGCCTTCCTACTTTAACTCTCAGAGGATCGAAAAAGGTGAAGTAATCCTTGTCACAGAGTTACAGCCACACTCTATCAGAAGCTTAATCACTAGAAACAAAACAACAGCTAGGTTTCTGCAATATAATTTTGAAGCCATTTTCAAAACAAACAGGAAATCTTGTCAACTGAGGAAGAAACTTTTTTTTTTTCTTTTTTTAAATCCTGGTATTTTTAACAGTGAGTTTATTTGCAGTGGATTTACACTGTACAGTTCAGCACCAGGAAAGAGTCCATAGACCATGAGCTCAAGCCCAGTCTTCTCCTCCATCTACAGGAAGCATCATTTGCTGTTTGTTACATCTACATCAGGAGTTTTGCAAACATGACTGTCATGATTTGACCATCAATCTTCCCTTGTTTTCACAGAATCACAAAATCAGTCAGGTTGGAAAAGATCTTTGAGATCATCAAGTCCTATGTATTACCCAACTTTATATATAATCAACTAAACCATGGCATCAAATGCCACACCCAGTCTTGTTTTAAACCCTTCCAGGGATGGTGATTACACCACCTCCCTGGGCAGCCCATTCCAGTGGCCAATCACTCTTTCTGTGAAGAACTTCTTCCTAACATTCAGCTTAAACCTCCTTTGGTGCATCTTGAGACCTTGTTCCTTCGTTCTGTCACGGGTTGCCTGAGAGAAGAGACCGACCCCCACCTGGCCATGACCTCCTTTCAGGTAGTTGTAGACAGCAATAAAGGCCCCCCGAGACTCCTGTTTCTTATTCCAAAAGCTCAGTCAGTCAAAAGGGAGACACTGAGGACAACAAATCAGCAAGAATTTGGACTGAAAAATCTTCAGTATGTATTCAGCCACTTAAAATAAAAAAATCAGTCTTGAAATGTGCTGAATGCCTGCTACTCCAGATTAACGCTGAACCAGCAGCATTTTAAAAGACAAGTAGTAAACTTTATTCTGCAATATATAGGTATTTTTTTGTTCTTGTTTTCTAACTTTATTTTATTAATTTTTATATAATTTAAAAAATACTAACTATGAAATGTTTTTTTTGTGTGATTTGAACCAATACATTTACTGCTGAACCTCTTACATGACTGTGGTTTAATGTGTTAAAAAGGAACCCATTACTCTTTTCTAGCCTTGAAAATATATTTTAAAAAAATAAAAAGAAAATAAAAAAGGAGAAAGTTTATGCAGATACTTTTTAGACTTCTGTTAGTGCATTGACACGGAAGTGAGAGAAATGGAATAACAACACTGATCTAGAACTGAACATCTGGGGACAAATGTTTTAGTTACATGCAAGTAGAGGCAAACATTGCCACCATACTTGTGACTTCTCCTTTTATGATCAGGTTACCCTGGTGAATGTGGGGAAGGCTGTGGATGTAGTCTACCTGGACTTCAGCAAAACCTTTGACTCTGTCTGCCACAACAAGCTCCTGGCAAAGCTGGCAGCTCGTGGCCTGAACAGATTCACTCTGATATGGATCAAAAGCTGCCTGGAGGGCTAGGCCCAGAGAGTGGTGGTGAGCGATGCCACATCCAGTTGGCAGCCAGTCAATAGTGTTGTCCCCTAGGGATCAGTGCTGGGCCCAATCCTTTTCAATATCTTCATTGGTGATCTGGACCAGGCGATTGAGCCCATCATCAGTTAGTCTGCAGATGACATCAAGTCAGGAGTTAGGAGGAAAAAAAGATTATCCCCAACTACATTATCAGTTGTCCCTATTGGACAGATTGATTTTCAGAAGTGGCCAGGAGGAGGTTGCTTTCTTCTCTCAGGCAACCAGCACTAGAACAAGAGGACGCGGTCTCAAGCTGGGCCAGTGGAAGTTTAGGCTTGAGGTGAGGAGAAAGTTCTTCACCGAGAGAGTCATTTGCTACTGGAATGGGCTGCCCAGGGAGGTGGTGGAGTCACCGTCTCTGGAGGTGTTCAAGGCACGTTTGGACGTGGCACTTGGTGCCATGGTCTAGTCTCGAGGTCTGTGGTAATGGGTCGGACTTGATGATCTTTGAGGTCTCTTCCAACCTTGCTTATACTGCGAACTGTATTTAATGGGGGAACTGTCCTGGTAGGCATAAATCCTGCCAGGCTGGTTTAAACCCGTGCTCAATCCTCCTTCTGTTCAGGGTCCGGAAGTTGAGTTGATTGAGTTAAGCTGAGCAAAGCGAAGCCCTGGGGCTGGGAGCTTAGCACTAGGTGTCTGGTGCAGCCCCTCAATGTGCCTGTGTGCTTGCACGAGGCACGAAGCTTTGAAGGCATTGGGCAGTACAAGAATGCTAAATGCCTATTGGCCAGTTTCACTTTCAAATTGGTCTATTTAAGGGGGATGATTTAGAAGCCGCCCCTCTCCCTGGCTACACAACAGCCTTTTCCTGCACAAGATCACCTCAGCAGCTCTCGTTAGTGGCTCGTTACCTGGGAATCGCCGTGGCCACGTGTTTGCAGCGTACACTGGCTCTGCAGCTCTCTCTCCTCCCCCCCCTCTGCCGGGAATACTTTGTATTTTTACCGCGGGATCATTTGCCGTGAGTTTGGACGCGTTTTATATGGGAAACTTGCTCCGGGACCGTTTACCGTTAGTACCACGTGCTGGGGCTGATGCGGAGCCTCTGCAGCACAGTTAAAGTTTTCCCGTTTCGCGTTCCTCTTTTTCCCAAGTTCTGACCGTTTTAACTGTTTAATTCTGTGTTAATAAATATCCTCTGTGCCAATATTTCCTGTCAACCGAAAATCCAAAGAATCTGAGGGATTTTCCCCCGAATTTTTGGATATTAATATAAAAAATTAATATTCAGAGATATTAATAAAAATATTCATTACCGGATATTAATATCTCATATCAGGAATGATTTAAAAATGCACATTTGCCAGAGTGCCTTTAACACAGTGTCTCTTCCACAGCATCTCTCCAGCCACTCTGAGCCCCATTAGCAGATCATTTAACTGAGTCCCTGCCTGCAGAAAGCATTGTTCACAGCGACCATGTGTTTGCACCTTGCAGCAGCTCAGTTCTCCTCTTCTTCCCTCTGCCTGGAATACATTTTGTGTTTTACTCTAGGGATCATAATTGTGGTTTTTGGAAGTGTCTTTGTAGAGGAAACTTACTCAGGGATCAAAGCGTCATGAGTACATATGCTAGAGTTAATGCCAAGGCTCCACAAGAGTAGTCAGAATTTTTCTGTTTTCGTGTTCCTATTTTCAAAGTTCTGATTGTTTAAACTGTTTAATTCTGTGTTTATAAATACCCTGTGTGCAACTACTTACTGTCAATCAAAAATCCAAATAAATATTATGAGACTTTCCCAATTCAAATATTAATAAATAACATTGAATATTCATACACAAATTAATATTAATAATTGATATTAGATATTAATTTTGTAACAGAGCTATGTAGAAGTCTAAACTTAGCTAATGTCCCCACCACTAGATGCTGGACTCACAAATGTTAGCAAAATAACATTTTAATCTGAATTACCACCAATTTTGCATTTTTTTCTATAGTATGCCAGTTCTTTTTTACTTACAAGTCCATCTCTTTCCTTTTCTACAAAAACAAGAATCAAGTTAATACCCAAGCTAGAATTGAAAGCATTAAATAGTTTGAAGTGTAAAACTTTCCTACTAGAGTACCTGTAAAAGACATAAAAATTCCTAGAATATTCTATCCACAATGAGAGTTTTTCAAACAGTCATCCAAGCTCTGTGCTGGAATTTCACCCATGTATAGAACAGCAGTACAGGACACAAATGAAGGGCATCCTTGTGAATAATTGTGAATCAATGGTGCACTTAGCAAACTAATAGCATCTCTTTCCAGAGTGAGAATATAATTTTGTTTTGCAGAAAAGACAGATGTTAAATGGATGACAAATCTGTGTCTTGATGTTTAATGTTATTTCTTCAGTCATTACATGAAGGAAAAAAAGAACATCTTATTTGATACCTATATTCTTTGGACTATCCTGCATATGACTTCTGTCACAACATTATCTTATTGAATAACAGTAATTCTCAGACAACAGATTAGTTAATCATCTCGTTCAGTACAGATTATTAGAAACATCAAAATGTACTAGAAACATCACAATGAGTATGAACCTTCTGAAGATCCTGTAATTCTGTTTTACTGATCTGCTGTAATGACTTCAGACATGTTTGAATAAAGACTAATACAGTAGAGCTATCTCATATTTTACATGAATAGAACTCAGGTAAGCTGAGAAATTTCATAGTAGTATTCCATGAGCTGTCAAAAGAGTGTATCAGGGCAGTCAAATGCAGTTTAGTCTGTTTTCTAAGCTACATATACTTTGAACTCTTCAAGAATTTAAATATGCAAGACAGACATGTGAATTAAATGTTGCTTCCTTTTAACAATAGAAGAAATAATTTCATTCACTAGAATTCTATCAATCCCAGTAGGCACGAAACATATATTTGTTTATTTATTTATTTAAATTTTAGTATATACACCCTAGGGCTTATTTTTTTTTTCCCAGTAGTACGTCACTGATCAATGAAACTAAAATAGTGTGCTCTCCAGTAAGTGTTCTAAATTTTGGTAATTTACATATTAAACGTTTTCAGTATTACTGCTTAAAAATCATCCTTTACTACAGGGTTACTTGTTACAAACCTAGTCATGACCATTTCTATCTTAGCAACAAAACTGTGGGAGAAGAACATAATTTCTTTGACAGTGAATATTCTGGCAGCGTATTTGTTTCCATCTCTACCTAGTGGAAGTGTGCACATAGATCAACAGGTCCAAAACCCAGGAAATCAGATTTTCTTTTATACTCTGAATTACTTTTCTCCATTCACATCAACATAATCTGTGACTAAACAGAGAATCAGTTAAACAATATTAAAACATGTTTGAGTTTGCGTATTTCTCTTCTCCAGAATACAGCCTTTTATCATTTATCTTCATGTATTAAACAGTCATCCAGAAGTTAACTTTAATGTTAAATAAGGCTAGGATCATAAACTGCTGACATCACTGTTATGATTCCTGATATGTGGGGAATATCCAATCCATAACATTTCATTACAATTTCTCAAACATCATCTCAGTTTCTGTTTGTTTCCATTGAGCCAGACTTCAGATCTGTTAACCCAGAAAACATCTCTGTTCTCCTCCGAATGTAATTACATTTTTCAATATATTATCAGGAGATACAAATTCATCTGAAATAATAAACAGACTGGATAAGTGATGAGAGGGTTACAAAAAGATTTGTAGCCAAGAAAGGTTTTCATTTCTCCTGTGTTTTGGAATAATCTGCTTCCTTTGCTCCAGTGATGCTGGTGGTTATCAAGTGGATTGATGATTGATGAAATAATAGCAAAATTAGGAATGCTAGAAAGTGAAAATTGTTTATCTAGTTAGGAATTTAAAACTAGAGTTGCAAACTTAATTTGTTTGAAACACCATGAAATAACTTGCTCACTTGAACATTTGAGATTGTCTTCTTGCACGTATTGAAAAATCCAATATTGGTTCCTTTTCAGAGTTTAGCTTTTTGTTTTAAATTTTTTTTAAAGGATATTTTAAAATGTTTTTTGTGAAGCAGTCTTGTGTCCTTGTTAAGTACTGATCAAACAATTTATTGTTTCTTGAGAACTACATTCAAATATGACTGATGAAAGATATATTTTCACCCTATTGCTTATTATCCAGTATGCCTAATATTGTCTTTTCCAAAAAGTGAGTAATTTCAAGAAATGTGCTACTACATAAACTAATATCAATGTTGCTCAAGTTCTGTATATTTTACTAATAATAGGTATATTTTTATGATTTTTTTTGCTAAGCTTTGAAAAAGAAAAAAACAATAAAAAATGAGTGATGCTCTCCATGTACAAGGTGTTTATATTATGTAACTTGCACAGAATTTTTTTTTCCAAGAAAAAATTAATCTGTAACGAAACTATTTCATTCTCTATTTTCATAGTCTGAATTACATGTCAAAGCCTAAGTTTTAGAAGAGCCAATTGTATAAATCATTACTGTAAATCCAGAGATTTAGCAAGGGTGCTGAAGTTATCATAATTATGTGTGACCTCAATTTGGATGGCAATCTGGAGAATTAAAAAAAGGCTATGTTGTATCTGTTTCAACAGATTTTCATTATTTGAAAAGTAACATTCCTAATTTGTTCTATATCTTTTTTAATTCTCATAACTTCATTTTGTGAGAGTAAGTTACATCTTAATACAGTGAAATGGTAGAAAACAATTTTTTGAAAGCTACATCATTCCAGAACTGACATAAGTGTTAATAATATCAGTTCACCGTACAGACCCTGAAAATGTGAATTAAACTTTTTTTTCTGTTTTTGTTTGTTTGTTTGATTGTTTGTTTGTTAGTTTCTGTTTTTATCTTACCACTGGCAACATCACTTTCTTCCCACTGCTGAATGTTTTAAAAAACATGTTAGAACTCATTTGCAGCTGCAGGCAAAACAGGATGCATAATGGCCTGCAAAAAGACAACAGCCAAGCAAGTTTAGGAAATTAGACACAACCATGTTAATAAAAAAATATTATTTCTGGAGAAAAAAAAAATTAAAAAAAAAAGGAAAAAAAAAACCAAAATAAAAGAGGCAATGAATGTGAGATATTGGCTTAGCTTAACTGAGGAGAAGCAGGATTTTTCACCCATCAATGCTGAAATTGTAACTTCTTATTCTTTCCTACCTCAGCCATCACAAACTCATATGCACATACACACACCTCATCCAACCTGGTGAAAATGCCTTTGAATAGATATAATCTTATGTTTTTCAAAATAAGTCCTAAACATAATGCAATTTAAAGATTAGTATCTTGTGTACCTCAGAGAGGAAGTGTACATTTTATTGATTAAAGAATGACACTTATTGTCTTTACTCTTCCCATACCCACTTTCATATCCATGCTTCCACAATTAAACACAAAATTGGCATTGACATTTTCTGAGGAGAAAAATTGAAATAAAACAGTAAGTAGGTCAATATTGTCACATGGCTTGTTACAGAAATACAAGGCATTGCAGTGGGGAAAGAAACAGGGTTGAAATTATACCTTTCAGAGACACCCTCCTAAAATAATTCAGAGAAATAGATAATGAGGGTGTAGAACAAGCACTTAAGATGGCTAAAGAAAAAAAAAACAAGAGTGGTATTTTTCTCTGAGATCTAAAGTCTTTGAAAATCAAACAGTAGTTAACATGTAGGTCCTTCACATGATACTCTGAAAAAGAAAAAAAAATACTTTAGTGAAGGCAAAAGGAAAGCCTAACAGACAAGTCTTCTTAAGCATGAGATGGCAGGTAGTGTATTTCTAACCCGAACTAGTAATGCATGAAGAGCTGGAAAGTGGTATGAGATACAAGAAGCTTCTAATTATTTTGTGATTTGCTTTAATTTAAATCAGACTTTAATTTGTTGTCACAATAGATTAACAGTGGCTGCACAAACAAATGTAATGAATTCAGGGTGTTTCAAAGCCAAAGGGTAAACCTAGATTTATTGTTGGCATGTGCTTTATTCATCTCTCTTGCCTGAGCAGTACTGTTTTTTTCTCTCTTTTTTCTTTTTTTTTTCTTCTTTTTCCTTCCCAGAGAAGTCAGTGATTTAAGGCAAACTAATGAGAAATAAATAAAATGAAGTAAACTTCAACTTAAGTTGAGGATTTGTGTTTGTGTTGGTATTTCAAGGTAATGCCGTAAGCAGCTGCTCTTTATTCCATTTAATTTATTGTTTTTTTCTGACTGAGCAAAGAGAAAAAACTGTTCTCCACTGTAACATTGATTTGGATCTAATCTGGAATAGCCTTTTTATTAATATTGTACTAAAACTCAGGAAATGATGTCATAGGCCACATATTAGTGCCAAAATACATATGAAGTCAGTTGATTCTATTTATTAAGACCATACAAGGTCTTTGACCTCCTTACAGTGCACAAACATTAGGCCAGCTGGCTTACAGACATTCTTTTATACTAAATCTGCACACTCATATCTGTTAGCAACTTTTCATTTCATCACAGCACAAGGAGCACCAGAACTGTAGCAGTGGTTTGTATGAGTATATTTAGACTGCATGACCAGCCAGTAGAAATACATACTGTGTCATTCTCATGTGTTCATTAGTGGTGGCTGATAACAACCATATTGCTTCTTTCAGGTAGATAAATCATATTAAAATGAGAACCTGGAAACGATCAGATTAGAAATTAGCCCTGAACACCCATCTCAGTATATAGCACAGAAATATTTAATTTGGCAGGAACTGATCACTGGAAAAAACCATCTTGGTGCAAAAACATTTAAGAATGCCTTTTCAAAAGCCCGAATAGGCACAAATCCCCTTCTGAGGTGCAAGTACAGGTTAAAGGTGTTACTGATTTTCAAAGAGATTACCTGAATCAGTAATGGAAAGGTGCAAAGCGACTTCGTTTAGTAGACATAACCCACATTTCCTGAGCCAATCAGGCTCTGCAAAATGCAAGCACAATCTGTTTATTTCATGAATAGCCTGTCTGTTCACAACCTCAAGGTTTCAACAGAGACCAAATTCAAAACATTTTGACACCATTCAAGCTCCTTCACTAATTCCCTAAGTCATCATGTTCTCCTCTGGGTCCGGATGTGTACTCCTTCATTATAGTTATGTTTCGCCTTCTTATATTGAGCACTAATGGTAGAGTTTTGGTAGCAGGGTGCTGTTGGGATGAGATGTGTGGGAAAAGGCAGCAAAGTGTCCTGTTGCAGTCCTATAGGGTTGTGAAGCAGATCAAAACACTTTTAAGAAAGAGTAGCAGCTGTGAGGGACAGGATGCACCACCTTGGAAGATGATTGTCCATGATGGAGGAGATACCTTCAAGGAGACAGTGATCATGGATGAAGAACATCAAGGCGGGCAGGTTTCTAAGGGACTGCAGCCTGTGAAGGAGATATGCTGCTGCAGGCACACTGCTGGGAAAGGGAAGCTGCAGGGCAGACATACCAGGGCTGGGAAGTATTAAGGAGCAAGAAACAGTGGAGGAAAATAAATAAGAAGCAAAGAGCAGCAGAAAGAAATCATTAAGTGTGAATGTCAACCTCCTGCACCACCTGTCATCTCACCAAAAGTTTCGGAAGGGACTGAGTGTAACATGGAAAAAGGAGAGGAAGCTGAGACTGCAAAGTGGAGGGAATAGGTCTGGCTGAAACAGAGCCTGGAGGTAGGGCAGGGAAAGAATTTCCTTAAGTGTTTCTTTATTTATATCTTCCTTTATTTTCTCAATACCCGAATAAGTACAATAAGGTTTACGTAACTGACAATAAAATTAAATTAAAGTCCCTAAATTGAGACAGTTTAGCTTATTACTTTTCTTAGTATAATGCTTCCTTTACAGGATACAGACTCCTTTAACTGTGGCTCCTCTTTCTAGTCATTACTATCTCAAATGTTTCCAGCAGTGGAATTTCTGTATGGATCTTGGGGAATACAGTAAATGAAAATGCATCTTCCTAAACATGTGGTAGAAAAATAGGACAGTTCTGGCTGCACACTCCCTTACACCAAAGTTAATATTCCTTATCCTCCTGTCAGTATGCCTTGAGATAGGTACACTTTCATCCAGTGAGATTGACAAATTATAGCTTTGTCTCTGATTAGTTGACTATGAGAAAAAAAGCAGCTCTGATCAGTACATTTGTAAATCTTATATTTGTCTTGAGGGGATCTCAAAACCATAAAATAACACTTGAAATGATGGTGAATGAGGGTGCTTACAAAGTTGATTGTTGATTTTTATTTTGTTTTGGTTTAAAATGAATGTTATATTAGCAGAAATAAATAAATAATAGAAAACTTCATATATTCACATAAGCACTACTTTTCTGAGATTGCCTTCATTTAACTTGTGTTTAAGCAAGAAGCAGCTAGAAATCCCTCTCAATTTTGTTTATACAGTTGGGAGATTAACAGTTAGTTCCCTCTTCCTTTGGGCTATAGATAGTGCACTTTCTCTGATTCCCACATACTCATAGTATTGTTTTATGTAACAGCATTTGATTTTTTTGCATACTATTTTTTGCAAACTGAGAAATAGGTTTTATGATTTATTGAATCCAAAAAGATTAACATTTAACAACCAGTTATATGCTCTAGTGACATTTAAAACTATGTATTTGAAATCATCAAAAAGTAACTAGTTTCCCCTTGATTCTCCCAAATCCAATTCTTTCCTAATGTTGTCCCTGCTGATCCATTTCCATGCTTCTCTCTTGCAAGTGTAATTCCATTTATCCTATTATTATTTTGTCCAACTTACTTCCTTCTCTTACCCGACCTCTGTGTTTAGCCTTCTCTCATCTTCATCTACTCATGGTGGTCCAATAGAGAGGTACTTAACATGAATTTTGTGCACCCACTCAGCCTTTGTAATTTTTACACCTGAAGTTTCTCCTGAATTAGATTTCCAAACTTTTCAGTGTTAGGCAGCATGTACCTTTAAATATTGAATAACTGTAATAAATAGAAGCAAAAATAATAAAAGAGTTCTAGAGTTCTATTTTATGGGAAGATGATGGAGTTGTGTGTATATATTTTTGCATGTAGGTTTGTGAGTAAGACTTTGAGACACCTTTCAGAATTCCTCCATTCTTAAATTACCTTAAAAAATTTAGCACATATTGACTCCTGCTAATGGAGTTATTTATGAATAAGCATAGGCACTCACATGAATCAGTAAAAAGAGCAACACACAATTTTTCTCAAACATTGGCCTTCCATTTACAGAATGGAAACAGAAACCCAAGCCAGTTAACAAGAATAAAAGTTAATTCATAATAAATGGAAGACAACAGAATGCTAAATTGCTATTCTGTGATAAACAGTTGTCATACAGACTGCATTCATCAGTTCACAGAGATGAGAGGGTTAGATTATGGTTTTTGTTGTTTGCGTGTTCTGAGATTCTACAACTACCTGAAGGGTGGTTGTGGCCAGCAGGAGGTTGCTTTCTTCTCTCAGGCAACCAGCACCAGAACAAGAGGACACAGTCTCAAGCTGGGCCAGGGGAAGTTTAGGCTCGAGGTGAGGAGAAAGATCTTCACTGAGAGAGTCATTTCCCACTGGAATGGGCTGCCCAGGGAGGTGGTGGAGTCACCGTCCCTGGAGGCGTTCAAGGCACGTTTGGACGTGGCACTTGGTGCCATGGTCTAGTCTTGAGGTCTGTGGTAAGGGTTGGACTTGATGATCTCTGAGGTCTCTTCCAACCTTGCTTATACTGTGTGTGATTCTGTGTGTGATTTTTGGGATACCTACTGAAATCCATGATTTCCATTTAAATCTTTAAATCTTTGCCACTGTTGCCTACTTTAATCTCTTCTCATGAAGAAAATGTTAAAACAGGCAACATCAAAGATAATTTTCCACTTCAATGTAGAAAAAGAGGGCACTCAGCAGTTTTCAAAGCCAGGTACAATACAGCTGTTGTTCCTAACAGTGTCTGCTACATTAAATTTTAAATGTGCATTCTCAATAAGTAGCTTACATAACGCAGCAGAAGTTTAGAACTTCAGGTTTTTCTTTAAGGTTGGCTTGTCTCTTACTAATAAAATGGGCCAGTGCCACTAGGAAGGTTTATTCTTGCAGTTAAACAGTTTAGATGTTTGGGGTTGTGGGTTTTTTGGGGTTTTGTTTGTTTGTTTGTTTGAATGTTTGTTTTTTGTAGGGGTTGGTTTTTTGGTTTTTTTTTTGGTTGCTTGCTTGCTTTTTGTTTGTTTGGTTGGGTTTTTTGTTATTTTTGTTGGGGTTTTTTGTGCAGGGGGAGGTGGTGTTTGTTTCTTTTGGGATTTTTTGGGTTTGCTTGTTTTCCCCTTATCTTTGTTATGTTATTCCATACAGAGCAACAACAACAACAAAAAAAAGCTTTATTCCTATGACGATATTAAAGGATTTAAATTGATTTACTTATGTCAGTGGAAATCCATATAATTCAGTTGCTTCTGAAGAGAATTGAGCCTATAATTAACAAGGTCCTAGCTCTGCCCAAGAATTTCTGTTCTAGAAGTTTTCTCACAGTGGATTATCAGCAATGAAAATCTCTGTAAAGTAAAAAAAAAAACAAAAAACAAACAAACAACCAAAAAAAAAAAAAAAACCCAAAACAGATAAGTAGGCGCTATGAATCAATAAAAAAGATCCTGGAAAGTCACATTGAAGCTCACTATGTTTCCTTGTGTTCCATTTCTAAATATTAAAAACTCTAAACTGAGTGAGAAGTTGCTCAAATTAGGTTTGTTTCAATGGGAGTGAGGCTCTTTCTACACCAGTATTGCTTCCTCAACAACTGTTCTCCAAGAAGAGATGTAAAATAACCTGTCTATCGAAGAAGAGGAGACCTTTGTAGGAAAACAGTAATGCCTTGAATATGAAATGTATTAGCAGCACTGCAGGTAGATCTTGATATGACATAATTTAATGTCTTTATGACACGGAATTTTCTGTTCATTAGTAAAATATTTCAATGAATAGCAGAAAATGTGTACATTCCAAAATTTGGTTTATACTTGAAATTCCAAATGCTAGTTATATAATAATAACTAACATAACTATATTCCAGTATACTTCATAGCTCAGCAGCTACATTATTCTGTAATTTTCTGCTGCTTCTAGAGAACATTAAATACACTGCCAATACTGTCCTTAACTATAAGTACAAGTAATGAGGATGTGTGCTCTTTATTTCCCTCTTGATGCTGTCTTCCTGAGCCCTCCCCAGCAATCTAAGGTATGTACATTCTCATATAAGAAACAAATAGAAATACATTGTCTAATGTATTCCTTTTGGAAAATTGCCAGGGAGGCTGCAAGGGTATGAACTGTATTTCAGGAATATCAGGAAATGGCATAAGATTAAAAAGTAAACAAAAGAGATCTCTTAAGAAAGTTATTCAGTAAATCAGAGAGGCCCTTTGGTAATTTTCTCTTCCTTACTGTAGTAAGAATCATCTATACTGAATGGCTATACTGAATGGTGTTTTAGGTGTTGTCTCTATTGGTATTTCAATTATATCTCTCCTTTTGCTTGGGTTTGGTTACTACAGATTTTTTGTTGTTGTTGTTGTTTGTTTTGTTTTGTTTTGTTTTTTGAGAGAACTATACATGACAGAAATACCTTATTGAATGAAGCTATTTTAAGATAAAGTATGATAAATTTGTTCTGATATTTGTTTGCATTTATAAATATTTCTGATTTAATCTCTATTGTTTAATTGTTTTATTTGTAGTGGCTTTTGATATTGACTCTTAAAATCTGTAAAACAGTCGACATTTTTTTCAGGCATGCTCTGCTGTGTGAGATTGAAAACCTAGCCCAGATTTGCTACTTGCTTTATTACTTATTTAGTCAGAACCAGAAATAAGCCCATTTTAGATGCAGCATAGCATTCATATTAAAATGCTAAAAAAAAGCAAGCATCTGAGGAATTTCTTCCAACACTGGGCAAGGAATACATTAAAATAAGATAAATAGTACTGGCCTACAATTGTTCTTTGTATGTAGAAGTGTGGAAATCACAACCTCTGTTAGAAATTTTTTCAAACATACTTCTTTCAGTAGAGCTAGACGACAACAGAACACCATGTGATTTAAATCCTGTAGTAAGATATGGTATGTTGCGTGACAAAACCCCCTGTAAATTGAGTTGTTCTGTTTTTTTAGGAGAACTTTTTAAAGTGATAGTTGAGATGTGTAATGATGTCCATTAAAAAAACTGCAATGTTAAATAAATGAAGAGGTACAGAACTCAAGTGTGTACTGGAAAAAACAACAGGAACCACTTTGGCTGGCTTTTCCTGTGAAGAGTATATTGTGACACATATCTTAATCTAAACATTTTCTCTGTAGTCAGTAGAGATAATTAAATTTCTCCAGAGGTTAAACTAATTCTTTCCACATATTATTTAGGCTTTTAACTTTTAGGCATTCGACATCAGGCAAGAGGCATCCAAGTCAAGGTCAAAGAAATTTATTTTCCTTTCCCTTTAATGCAGGCTAGTGTTTGTGAGGACATAATGCAGAAGCACCAATGTTTTCTGGAGTCCTTGTTTGAGTTTTCATTAAACTATCAGACTAAGCCAGTTATTCTTTCAAGTGCAAATAACTCTAATGAGATGAAAACACTAATAAAACAAAGTCTTACTTTTATTGATTCTAACTAAGAACTAGTATTTGTTGTTTACATTGTTTTTTGGGGATATTTTTGAGTTTACACTAAACAGTTGTGTTGCCTAGCAATTTTATTAAAAACTGAATAATGCATAAGTGTTTGTACACAACTTACAAGCTCAATAGTTTATATTATATTAACAGATGCATTGCACATCTTTCCCTTTCCAGTTGAAGAAGTATTTGATTACCAAAACATGAGGCTGGTAGAATATGCATGTAATCAGATTGAGTAATAGTCTCCTACATATGAAATAGTGATAATATTTTGCCCTTTGGGAGTAACTACCATCTGTGAACCTCAAACATTTCATATCTATTAACAGTTACACCCTTATACCCCTGCACTGCAAGCAATCCACGTCAATATTTTTTCTGCCTTTAAGTCGCAGTGCACAACCACACATGTGTACATAGTGCAAAACATTAGCAACCCAGTACTTATATGCAGATCACAGCTGGGCCCTCTTATCATAACTTGGATTCTTTAGTGGTTTATCTCATCATCAGAACAGTCTTGATGCAATGATCTTGTTTACCAAATCATTTCACTGCAAGACAATCTCATTCATGAATAATCCCAAGGATTTGTCACCTTGCACTTTTAAGTATTATAACTGAGCCTCAGTGAAATACAGCTCTATATTGCTTCCATTATTGGAATGCTAATCATGGCTCTTACAGAGACAGAAATTAAAGATTTTGAAAAAGCAGTGCACCATGATCGTATATAGAAGAATTTCTTTTTGAAAAGGGCATTGAAAATTTACTTCAATTTGTAATTTTCACAATAAAATATTAAAAATTTTTAAATCTTCTAATTAGGAAGGGTTTTTTTTTTTTGGATTGTTTGGGGTTTTTTTTTGTGTGTGTGTTTTTTTTTTCTCTGTAACTATCTTACAAAGCAACATGAATGTGCAGTTTTTATTCTTGTGAGGTTATTAACGGAACAACGTATTTGAGCTGATTTATGTAGATATCCAGGAACATAAACATTTTTTAAAATGCTCATTAAGATCACATCTGTGTAGCATGAAACAAAAATGTACTTCCTTTTGCTAATGGGAATTGCACATATTTAACATCTGATATTACTCCAGCTGATGTAAGTAATTGCATATCACAGGGGCATCAAAAGGACTTGAACTTTGAAAGAACTGTTCTGTTAACAGAAGTAATATAAACAAGATTAGGTGTGATGATGCATAACTGCATGCAGAAGGACAGATTAAAATAGATTGCTGTCTGAACTCTAATGTTTTAAGCAAAACAGGAGTAATTCAGGATGATGTAGAAAAGCAGCCATCATAGATTCATTGTTTGTCAGGAGGAAGGAACATTCAATGAATTACAGGAAAAAAGGTTTCTCTACTTTTGAGATATTTTAGTTAATTCCCATATTTAGCAAAGTGTATACAAGGGCAATACTACATTTATCACCTCAGCAACAAAAGTGATAACAAAAAAAATCCATTAATCTATATCATGCAATTAACTAAAGAGGATGCAGGAATATCAGAATGTGGAAGTTCATTTGGATTTTATAAATATATGTTTTTAAATATTACACTGTTAATTATCTATATATGAAAGCTTTTGGAGAAAGAAAAAAGTAGACACAGGAAACTGATTTATTACAAAAAAAAAAAAATCCAGTATCACTGATCAATGCATCAATACATTTCTTATACCTACTTTGCTGCTATGTAAAATTGTATCTGCAAAAACTTAAAAACAAAACAAAACAAAATCGATTAGAATTAAACATCATAGAGAATTCATATATTACTGGGCAAGATACCTGCTAATTATTTGAAATAAAACCATTATTCAGAAAACAACTGCAAAGCTGCTGAAGAAAATACAATGCACTGTTGAATTTGTAGAATTCATGCTTAATTTCACTTCATCAGACACAGACTTGCTTCTGTATCTGCCATAGATTAGTGAAAGGAATGCTAACTGATGCCATAGGCCTCTCAGTTTGTGACTCTGCATATCTTAAGTTCATTACATCTACTTCATTTATATTGTGCAAAAGTGATGCTGATGAACCTTAGAGCAAACACATCCCACTTCACAAATATGTGTCCCCTCTAACACGAACTTGAAATATGTAAGGAAAAAGCTCACCTATGGCTTCCTCGTTCCTTTATGCCCAGTAGCAAAATTTCACAGTTAACCACGCAGCAGAATTCTTAAAGAGCTCCTTGAAGAGACAAGTTTGAAAATGAGACTAAATTTGTCCTTATTATGAGATGACAAAGCATTTAGATGAAAACTGAAAGTTCAGCAAATGCGTTTGCCAGAGATTTCAGCTGTGCTAAAAATCTGTCAGCCTCTTATGCTCTAAACTCTACACTATTTGCAAAACTCACCTGGGAGAGCAGTGAAGTTACAACACTAATTTTCTGCTTTTGTTCTGTGCCCATAACATCAGCTGACAGTTATGCACACTTTAGAGGATTTTCAGATTAAATATTTTTTTGTGTTCTCTAGGTGAGAATGAGAAGTGAAGTGATGCTTTGCAGGGAAGAAAAAAAGACGACAGAAAAGAATCACTGTCTCCCATTAGACTGAATAAATCAAAACCAGCATTCAGATCAGTGAAAATGTCAGGGCTTTTTAAGCTGGAGAAGAGAGGACAGATGTGTGCCAGATTGATAGGCAACCTTGCTAGTGGCAAAATTTAAATTGTTAATAGTCAGTTTGTTAAATAAAGCCCTCTTTGCACTCACAGAGGGGCTTTTCTTCAAGATTCTTTGACTTTTTTTTTTTTTTTCAAACAGCTCTCAATAAAACTAATTTAATAAACTTGTCCAAGCACTTTGGAGTACTGAAGTGAACCTTCTGAATGTATAAAAGATTTATTTGAGAGCTTTGGTGTAATTTGTGAATTTTCAAAGGTAAGATTTATGGTATAATAATCTTCATCAAAGCAAAGTGATGTCATAGTTACCTTGTCCATGCAAAGTCATAGGGTTATAATGTAAAGTGCCAATTAAATATCGAAGTTATTTTTGTTTAGAATATTTGTCATTGAAAATATAAATATAAAAAAAAAAATCTTTTTTTTTTTTTTTTTTCATATTTTTTGACCAAATGTCTCTTAACCACTCTTTTTGGGAAACTTTGACCCGGATTTCTGACTGCATCTCTGGTTTTTTTCCTTTGAGGACTGTTACTTAATGAAGTGGAAAAGATTGTATTTTACATATACATATTTTACACATATATATAAATACATATGTGGTTGTCTATATGTACATTTATGCATATATCTATCAGAGACACGTAAAGAAAATATAACTGAACTATATGGTAATGCCATCCCTGAATAAGTTATAAATCTAAACTTGGAAAGGGCTTGCAAAGCTGTTTGGTTGCCAACTGTCATATGTAGTGAATTATAGTAATTTGTTACTGACCTTGGCTAGCAGGTGTAAAATGCAGCAGGGAAGATGTTGTGAATCATCATCATTTTGTTTTCATCCATTGTGTTTGCCGTCTGCAGATGAAATATGAATTAAATGTATTTTATGCATTTTTTTTTTCAATGACAGCTAAAGAGAATACATACAAGGAAAAAAACTTTATGATGTTTCTTGTTATGTATTACACAATGAAATATCACCTCTCAAAGTGTTTATGTACACTGCAATGCCAGGTTATATGTACTTGTCTTGTGGGTAAACAAAAGAAGGAGTGATAAGACCTCAGTGGAAAGATGACTCATTACACATTCACTTCCCAAAACTTTTGCCAGAGGCTCATGTCAGATGCAGAATACTCAGATATAACCTTGACAGTTGCTCTAAACCATGCAGACTGTTTCAGCTTCTTCGGCATTTTCAGACACTATAAGATATATCATTGCTTAAGTAACAGCCAGAGGGATTCATCCCTCACAAAGTATAAAGACTAAATTGTAGCTTTCTTATTAGAGGATGAGAACTGACCCAAGCTGTGCCCTGTTATGCAGGATTCTGCAATATCCTGTTACTTGGAGATCTCTTCTCTTCCATTAAATACATCTACGGAACATTACCCAGTGAAATAGGTTATCTCTTAATTTCATCTATTTCCACTCTCCCACTCCTGTCTGTCTCACTCCCTCAAGCTCATCAGAATAGCAGCTGCACAAAGGAGCTGACCACCTACCCCTTTTCTTAACAGGTACATCTGGATGCTACTAATGATGCATCAAATACTAAACTCATGTAAATTCACAGTAATAGAAAATTTGCAAGAGACTGGAGAGTCTTAAATACTCAGACAGCTTACTGTAGTTGAGAAAATCTGTTAAAACTCTGTTTTAAAATAAGTAATATAATGAAAAATAGCTACTTATTAAAATTGTTTTATTTAAAGAAAGTTCTAATAATCCGATGTAGCACTAATTCAGCTTGCACAGCCATAATGTTTTTGGTATTTTTCTCTTAAATCAGCCTAATGTACTATTTGTAAATGTATGGAACAAATATCCCTATTTTGATGCATGTATTATGAAATTACACTACACAAAATACAAATATAAATATAAATGCAGTCTACATCTTTCTTTGGATCTGCTAGTAGATGTAGTTAGACACATACATCTATATATCTATGCATTAGTGATGGTTTGGGAGTTAACCTGCCCCCCCACTCGTATGAAATCACCCAGACTAGACTCAGCCAGATGGAAGTTAAGGAATGAAGCTTTATATTTACATCTTAGCACAATATAAAGCAGGTATTTACAATATATTACAATCTTTACAGATGTATACAGAAATATACAATATCCTTTTCAGAAATCAGAGTCCCCAGGAGGGGCTCCAAACCACCCTTCCATCTTCTTTCTACCCCTAGACCCTATCCCAGAGTTTGCCTTATGTGCAAGGTGAGTTTGGAGGATCAGCAAGGGGGGTTAGAAGCAGAATGATTAGTTGGGTTATACAGCAGAATCATAGAATCATAGAATAGTAAAGTTGGAAGGGACCTCAAGGATCATCTAGTTCCAACCCCCTGCCATAGGCAGGGACACCTCCCACTAGTACAGAGCACTCAAGGCCTCGTTCAACCTGGCCTTGAACACCTCCAGGAAGGGAACAGCCACAACCTCCCTGGACAACCTGTGCCAGTGCCTCACCACTCTCACTGGAAAGAACTTCTTCCTAACATCCAGTTTAAATCTCCCCTCTGCCAGTTTAAACCCATTACTCCTCATCCTGTCATTACAAGACCTTGTCAATAGTCCCTCCCCAGCCTTCCTGTAGGCCCCCTTCAGATATTGGAAGGCTACAACAAGGTCTCCTCGAAGTCTTCTCTTCTCCAGGCTGAAGACCCCCAACTCTCTCAGTCTGTCCTCATAGCAGAGCTGCTCCAGCCCTCTGATCATATTTGTGGCCCTCCTCTGGACCCGCTCCAACAGTTCCTTGTCTTTCCTGCCCAGGGAGAAAACACAGGCCCTGACTCCAACAGATAGAGACATCCTGTCTTATCTATGCCTGTGTCCTTGCTTTTATATGTTTCAGCAAACCTATGAGTGAAGTAGACATCACCATTGTTTTCTTTTCACAGTCTATAATCTAATTTTTCTCATTAAAATATTCCAATTAGCCTCAAACCAACTCAGCATTATATATAAGATAATCAAAATCAACCTGGGATAAACAATGAAAGACTTGCAGAAACGGTGTAAAATTAAGTTTTATGTAATTAAATGGAAAAATAATAACAAAAAAAAATGTTAATGCCTTGGCTGCATTCTCATATGAACATACAGTTCTATATATCTTAGTAATTGACCTTATGCAGCTCTAAGTTGAGATATGAAGTACTCTGACGTACACTATGGGAAAATAAACAAACAAAATTACACGGCAAAAACATAAGTTTACAATTAAAGGTACAGTGACATACAAAATAATGTCTCCTGTCAAACGGGACTTCCTGCATACAAATTGCACTTAAGGCACTAATTTAATAATTTTATTATAATTTCTTAGGGCATTAAAATATATATTATATTTTGGAAGAGTTAAGCATATCGAATTTTGTGAAGAAAAGAATGTTGAGTTTATTATCAATGAAATCAGAATTTTTGGAAACTTAGAGTCTTTCTCTTTAGTGCAGTCATATAAGTACCTGCTTAGAAAAGTCTAGTTCTGCAACCCTTTTTTAAACATTACTTGTGTTTTAAAGCAAAAAATCTGACATTTGCAATTTAATACACGGGCAGTCAAAATGAATGTCATTCTGTTCTTAACTCCAAGAATACAAACTTCAAAAGGTTTGGAAAAGAAGTATATTACAATAATCTGCTTCTATAGAAGAAGCACAGTATAGTAACCATATATCTACCATATGTAAGAACTAGTTAATTCATTTTCTTGCATTTGTATTTTTATTCTTTTTTACTTTTTTTTTTTTTTTTTTTTTTTTTTTTTGGCATACTACATAGAATTCTTTGAATTCAAAGTTAGAGAAAGTTGTTGATGAGATTCAGCTTCATAGGAAAAGAGTTTGACTCATAATATTTCAAAAAACACATTTCTGGAAACTTTGCCATATTAAATCTTACTAATACAGGGATCTGGCACAGTCATTATTGAGTTGTCATCATAGTCTACAGAATATAAATCTAAAAAAGTGCTTCCAGTATAAAGAGAATTCTTTATTAAAACCACCTTTCTTTAAGACTATATTACATCAATATGTGATTTTTGTGTGAGCAGGGCTTCCTTTTATATCACCATGCTTGGTCAACTGCCTACTTGTGCTGCATCAGTAGTAGAGCTATTAGAGAATGTAGAAAGCAACTGACAAGGTGACCTTTTCAAGAAAAGCTTGTTAAACTAGTGATCCCAGGGAGATCTTCATTAAACTGGATGGACTATTTTTTTTTCCTTTTTAAAAAACAAACAACAAACAAACAAAAAACTTGAGTAGATAAATATCTTAGGGTCATTTAGTTTCCTTATCTTTGGTAGCTCCATACTTAACTGTCAATGTCTGATTTAGTATGCCAAGAACATAATGTTAAGAAGCACAAGCAAATTGTTACTTCCATGTTTGGTCATAATCTTACATCATAAAATTCTTTACACCATTTAAAATGTTCTGGTACAAGTAGCTGAAGACAGTGTATGATGACAGAGGCATCAGTTTTATCAGGGTTCTCTGCTTAGTAAGTATGAGGTATATGGAATATGCCTGTATACAGGTATACAAATATACCTGTAATTAGCAGTATCAAATATGTGTTTCAGATTCTAATATCCAAAATATGAATAATATTGGTAGGTTAAAATTGACCTGCACAGACACACAACATGTATACTAAATTTCCAATTTATATGTTTCTACTGATGCTGATCACCAAAACATATTGCACTCTTAAAAAATCTCTTGATTTATGCTTCCGAACCCTCTAGGCTGTTAGCTTAGCACAGCATTTTTGCAGTTTGTCTATGAGAATCTACTTCAGAATTTTCAATGCATGAGTAAGTATATACAGATTTTTTTTATGCTGTCTTCCTTCATCTCAAGAAAGTTGCCATCTGCTTCAGTCATGCAGAAAAGTTCATCCAAGAGCAGCTGACGTGTGAACTCCATAGTTTTTGAGACAGCATTTCCAAAACTGTGGCCATGTCAATACTAGCCATTTAGGAACAAACATTAGAGAAGCTGTGTTTCTAATTAGCAATAGCTTAATGCCCAGGCCAGCTTCATGAAATTCAATGAGGCCAAGTGTAAGGTCCTGCACCTAGGTCGGTGCCATCCCAAGCACAACTACAGGCTGGGTGGTGAACGGCTGGAGAGCAGCCCTGAGGAAAGGGACCTGGGGGCCTGGGGTGATGAAAAGCTTAACATGAGCTGGGTATGTGCATGCACAGTCCAGACAGTCAACAGTGTCCAGGGCTGCATCAAGAGCAGTGTGGCCAGCAGGGCAATTCTGCCCCTTTACTCTGCTCTCATCTGACCCCACCAGGAGTACTGTATACAGTTCATGAGCCTCCAACCCAAGAAGGATATTGAAATGTTGGATAGGGTCCAGAGGAGGGCCACAAAGATGATCAGAGGGCTGGAGCAGCTCTGCTATGAAGACAGGCTAAGAGAGTTGGCACTCTTCAGCCTGGAGAAGAGAAGGCTTTCAGGAGACCTTAGAGTAGCCTTCCAGTATCTGAAGGGAGCCTACAGGAAGGCTGGGGAGGGACTATTTGCAAGGTCTTGCAATGACAGGATGAGGAGTAATGGGTTTAAAGAGGCAGAGGGGAGATTTAGGCTGGATGTTAGGAAGAAGTTCTTTCCAGTGAGGGTGGTGAGACACTGGCACAGGTTGCCCAGGGAGGTTGTGGACGCTTCCACCCTGGAGGTTTTCAAGGCCAGGTTGGATGAGGCCTTGAGCGACCTGTTCTAGTGGGAGGTGTCCCTGCCTATGGCAGGGGATTGGAACTAGATGATCTTTGAGGTCCTTTCCAACCTTAACCATTCTATGATTCTATGATTATTCCTGCTCCCACATTTAAATAGCTCTATCCTGTTAAAAAAGTATTTTAAAATGCACTAAATGAAGGACAAAACCAAAAACATATTCTTTAGATAAATTTATCCAGCACTACTAATATGAATACAATATAACACAATTATACCTCCTAATTTTGAGAGAAAGTAATTTATCTATAAAGACCTTGTTTCTTTAATAACTTGATTTGCTGAGGCAAGATAAGAAATTTTGTCAATCTGTACTCAGTTCATGCCTCTTCTACACTTCTTAACGACAGCAGGCAGAGTGAAATGATCTTTTCCAGTTCTCAGAAATAGACTTTTCCACCATATTTAGTGCTCTACTTCTTTTCTTCAGTGTATCTATTTGTGGTCATTTGTGCTGTGAATAAAAGTGTAGGGAAGGTCTTATGACTAAGCTGCCAAAAATTACATTTGCAGTTAGATAAAAGACTTGATTAAAAAAAAAAAAAAAGAAAAGAAAAAGAAAAGAAAGAAAGAAAAAAGGTTAGTGGTGGGAGAAAAGCAAACATTTTTCCAAGTGAAATATTGTTTAGCAAAGACACTTTAAAAAAAATATTATTTGAAAGAAACTCAAGAGAGGAGAAATAGAAGAAGCAGAGATTTTGTATATATATATATGTATATACATTTGAAAAAGATTAATGGAAGTACTTCAGGAAAACTGGAAATAAAATGTCAGTATGTCAGAGTGGACATACTAAATGAAAGTAGATTGAAAGCAAAAATAATCATGATTATCATCAAAGGAAAAAAGACCATGATAAAAATGGAACTAAAATCACAAATCCAGGCATTAAGAATTCTAAGACTATATTTGAAGGGCAAAATAATACTCATCCTGCCAGCAATTTTTGTAAAGGCTACCAATAAGAGAATTCTGTATACTTAGGATTATTATTATTATTACTATTACTATTATTACTACTATTATTATTGCTATTATTATTATCATCATCACCATCATCATCGGCATCACCATCATCATAGTTTAAGGTTATAATATAAATAGTATATTAGCTTAGAGACCTGTCATTACTCAGAAGAACCCTTTTGATCATTCATATCTTTCTTACAGTTTAATTTGCCAGAATTAATGTTTGGCCAGGTGTGGTCTCTGACTACACATAACTTAACATAACCTTCTAAGGAAATAAATTTTCTGAGATAATGTTGTTCATCTTTCTTCCATTCTTTCCTTTCCCACAAGGTACTGAGTAAAATAACAGTGAGGTAAATCTTGTTATTTAAAGAAAGATTCTGTACCATTTCTTTTTACTCAAGCTGTAACACAATAAGTTTTCAATTTAATTTCACACTAATGAATAAATTACGTCTGTGTGTTTTAAAAATGAATAATTGTTTTTATTCTTTTCTTTTTAAGAATAATTTAGCTTAAAATATTGAAAATTATGTTATGAATACTGAAGTCTCAGTTATGTAGGTGGTTACTAGAGTAGTTACTTTTGAGTTACAGTTAATTTCATCCTAATATATGTGTTCTAAAAATTGATCAGATGAATGTTTCCTAGAATTTTTTCTTTTGACTTCTTGTAAAGAATATTAAGGACTCAACAGGATACACTCAAAGATCTATTGCAGAAATGAATCTCACTACTATTTTTGCAACAAAACAATGAGTTTTAAATATTATTATTTCATTTACAATGCTAGAAAATAAGAACTTTCTGGTTGAGAAAGTTCTAGTTTCTTTAAAATTATGCAGTAAATTTAGAGTGGAGGAAGAATGAGTTTTTCCCTGTTCTTTCCCACTATTTGATGTCAAAAGTAATCTGAATTCTCAGTTTTATATATTTTTCCTATGATTTGTATCACTGAATGTCACCTGATTTTTCTTTTCATCATTCTTGCAATACAATTAAACCAAAAACTCCTGAAGATACTTTCAAATAATCTGTCTCTACTTAAAGTAATATTTTTTGTTACAGTAATAATAATAATTACTGAAGGAATAAATATCTTCTTACATTCTATTACCATTTTCTCATTAGTTATACTGTACATGGTGCAGATTTAAAGAGAGTTAGTTCACATCTTCTCAAAATCTCCAGTTATTTCTTTACAAATTTTAAAGTCTTGTGAAAGATTCTGCATTTTTGGTCACAACAAATGGTGTAATTTTCTAACAACAAAATATTCCGTGTTCTTGCTCAGTACTTGCTCTAAACATTAAAATCTGTATCCTAGTTGAAGAAAAGGCACAACTATATAAAATATGTTGAAATATGAGAGCTCTAATTTTTTATTATATTTTCATTTTACTGATTTGCTTAATACAATAAAGTAATAGAAAATGAGCACAAGAAATCTGAAAGGTAGATCAATAGCAAAAAGAAAAAAAAACACCAAAAAACCAAACCCAAAACCCAATATAAATTTTAGATTTATTTGTTTTATGAACCACTTCTCAGTGGAAGTTTCTTGGAAACAATTTACACTGTGGTGTTAATGTTCCTTGGAAGAAGATATATATTTTTTGCATCAGCATATGAATTTGATGCACCTCTTGACCTACCTGTCAGTTTTCAAGCACACTAAAGCTGAGCCCCAGCTGAAGTGTATATAGACAAGTTTAAGTCTATCAACTTTGCAGATGATTTTGGGGAATTATCGAAAATGTAATATGAACAAACTATAGCCTGTGTTGATAGCCTAAACCAAGGCAATCAACACAGGCAATCATTCTGTCTGTCTCTGCCAAGATTTTCAAAGGTAGAGGTATTACCATCAGTGATATTAACATCAATTACCCTAACAATCTCAAGTAATAAATTTCAAGAACCTCTAGATGAATTTTATATAAAATATCTCTTTGCCTTATGTTTATTTTTGCTTGGATTGCTTTCATTACCACAATGTTGAGACCTTGGAATGTTGGACTCTGAAGTACATAGAATGTGAATCAAACGATGCCCTGGTTTTTGTGGCCAGTCTTTAAAATTTTACTTGGCAGTATAGTAAGACTGAATGCTGTATTTCTTTGTTTCATGGGGTAGTTCATCTAGAGAAGGTTGGAGGTGCATATAGTTTCTACACTTTCAGGTTCACTTCCGTCAGATAGCTGAGGAGAAAATAATTGAGTATACACAGAATCATACAATCATAGAATGGTAAGGTTGGAATGGACCTCAAGGATCATCTAGTTCCAAACCCCTGCCATAGGCAGGGACACCTCCCACTAGTACAGGTCACTCAAGGCCTCGTCCAACCTGATCTTGAACACCTCCAGGGAGGGAGCAGCCACAACCTCCCTGGGCAACCTGTGCCAGTGCCTCACCACTCTCATTGGAAAGAACTTCCTCCTAACATCCAGTCTAAATCTTTCCTTTGCCAGTTTAAACCCATTTCCCCTTGTCCTGTCATTGCAAGACCTTGTAAATAGTCCCTCCCCAGCCTTCCTGTAGGCCTCCTTCAGATATTGAAAGACTACTCTAAGGTCTCCTTGAAGTCTTCTCTTCTCCAGGCTGAAGAGCCCAAACTCTCTCAGCCTGTCCTCATAGGAGAGCTGCTCCAGCCCTCTGATCATCTTTGCGGCCCTCCTCTGGACCCGCTCCAATACTTCCATGTCCTAGACAAACAAAAAAACCAGACAACCATACACAGAAGTTTTGCTACTTTTCCCGTCCCCACATAACAATGCAGTGTATTTTATTCTTGGAGTCTATTCTGGTGGACAAGAACTTAATCTCTCAAGCAAAAATTCACAAGTTAGTGAAATATGTTAATGTATGTAAAACAGATTTTAGAGTTTAACATGGTTATTTTGATAATGGAAACACAAATGAAAGCCAGTAATTATTTTAAAAATGTAAAGGTATTTTCAGAACTTAGGCACTGTACATTACTGTGCATGGACTACTTCAAATACCATTAGTAAGAGTTTTGTTCTTGGTCTTTATATCAATTTATAGTCTAAATTGTCTAAATAAGTGGTAATCACCTACATAACCTGTGGAGTCCTTTTTTCAGTACTGCTAAATTTGCTTCAGTTTGGATGATTTCAATAATCGTAAAGATTTTTCTGTGGAATTTCCAATTCATCTTTTGTCTATATGAATTTTGAGTTGCCAATAAGCATTTGTCCTTAGGATTCCAATATCTGAAGGGTGCCTACAGGAAGGCTGCGGAGGGAATATTTACAAGGTCTTGCAATGACAGGACAGGGGGCAATGGGTTTAAACTGGCAGAGGGGAGTTTTAGACTGGATGTTAGGAGGAAGTTCTTTCCAGTGAGGGTGGTGAGACACTGGAACAGGTTGCCCAGGGAGGTTGTGGATGCTCCCTCCCTGGAGGTGTTCAAGGCCAGATTGGACGAAGTCTCAAGTAACCTATACTAGTGGGAGGTGTCCCTGCCTATGTTAGGGGTTTGGAACTAGATGATCCTTGAGGTCCCTTCCAACCTTACCATTCTATGAGTCCGTGATTCTATGATTAACTTAATTCTGACAGAGGAAACTTTCTTACCCTGCAGACTCCAGTGGAGGGCCAGTAAAATCTTCTGGCAGAATTGAGGATAGAATTCACATTTATGAGCCTTTAGAGACTAGAAAGGTTCTCCAATGCTTTTGGATAGCTGATGGACTAAACACCATGTCAGTAGAACTGTTACAGAAAACAGCCTACTGTTAACTTACACCTTCCTCTGAACTGTAGAATTGTAGCTGTAGAATGGAATTTTCAAACTTTTCAGCTTTTTGAAGTAGCATTAACTTTTGAACAAACATTAGTATCTTCAGGATCAGCCACAGGTGATTATGCCTGGGGAAGTCATATCTCCTCAATTCTAATGATATGCCCTATGTCCCTTCAAAGTTTCAGTGTCTTTAAGATACTCGGTTCCAACAGATTTCCAAATGGTCCCCCTCACACACACAAATCAGTGAAGTTAGTGCTTTTCTACTTCCATTTCAATTTGTGCTTAAATGGATCTTCCATTTTAAGTCCTCCAAGAAATGGCAGAAAATTTAAACTGAAGGACATGATTGTCTTTACACTGTTGTTTAATACACAGAGATAGGATATACCTAAAACAAACAACCGAGCAAACAACAAAACCAAACCAAACCAAACCAACAAGCAAACAAAAGAAAAACCCAAAACCCCCCAAACAAATATTTGGACTTCCATCAAATCCTTTCTATTTTTATGGCTCTCTGCATTCTGACTACTAAGTAAAACAGGATTCTTTGAAATTCCTGGGCATTTTGCCACCACTTTGGGCCACAGGGCCAATAAAAATCATTAGCAATACATAAATTTTATCCAGTGGGTTTTCCTGAACATGTGCAAGTGTTCATAAGGTTAGAGAACAGAAATCCACATGTTGTATCTTACATGCCTGGAATGCATTGAGTTTAACTAGTTTAGAATAAGTTCATATGAATGCTCTGATATTTTTATATCAAATTGAGACACGTGTGGTTCAAGTACCACAATAAGAATTCTGATTAAATAAACAGATTGCTATTACATTCCAGTAGATAAAATCAATCACCATAAAAAGCACCACTTTTTTTATCTTTACTGTACTGTAGTAATACTAAGCTACAATATTCGTTAAATACCCAGATTTTCTTGAATGGAAATTTGCTTATTTTAAAATAGAAAGTTTCCATCTTTAAGAGAGTTAACATTTCCTGTAGGAAAGCAAGACACTTGAGATATTTTGGGAAGGAGTTGGGGAAGGATATGTGAAACCTACTACTCAGTAAAAAGGATTACTGAAAATTACATTTTATTGTAGCACTGGCTACCCCTCTATACATCCAGTCCACTTCCTTTCTTTGGGTTATCAGCTTTTGAAAAAGGGTAGGGCACTATTGTACATGGAAGAATTGAGGCAGAGCTCTTGGGCTAGGTGCTCTTCTGCTCACCTGCAAAGGTGAAAATTATCCAGAAAAATTGCTTTGTCTAAGAGTTGTAATTACTAAGGTGATACTAAAACGATTATCAATGTGGGCATATTTTAGTGTCAGAGGGTGTTAAAACACAACTAAACAAAGTAAAAAACCAAATCAACTCCTTCCCTACACCAAACAAAAGGAGTAAGTAAAAACACTATTGCTAAGATGCCTGAATTTCAGCAAGAGTACAAAAGGGTTTAAATATTATTTTTTTTAAAAAAAAAAGTTGATATTTTAAGACATTTGTTTTGGCCTGAGTTGTTTTTTTGGGTTTTTGTTTGTTTGTTTGTTTTTGTTTGTTTGTTTTTTGTTTTTTGGGTTTTTTTCTTATCATGACCTTAAGTTATCATTGAAAATTTTGGATCCCTAAGCTGACTCCATATGGCTGTAGAGGAAATGTGCTACATTTGTACTCTCATCTTAAATTACCATGATCTAAGTTCTCTAGGCTGTGCACTGGCGTGACAATACAATGTCCTAGAACGTGAGCATTTCTTTTAAACTCTGTAAAAATATTTAATATGCGTAGATTGTTAAACAATTGTTCTGTTTATGTTGCTTCTTTCAGTAGTTGCTAATACCTTTCTTAATTTATTGTGCAGCTTTTAGCAGTGTAAAAAGGATTTGAAAAAGCAGCTTATGCACTCTGGTTTTGCTAACACGTACAGTATGCTAGGTACTTTTCTGAAAATAAATCAAAGCTAAGGTGAAACAAGTTGAAGTATGTTACAAGCCCAGCTCTTAGGACAAGTACATTTAATAAATCTTTTTTGTTCATTTTTAATAAAGTAATACTTTCTCAGATGTTTCCATATTTAAGATGCATACAAATGCTGACTACTGTTGTGGTAGGCCTAAACAGGCCAAATTAGGCTTGTACATGTCCTGGTTTGCCCAGGCATGTTTTTCTGCTCTGTTTTTGGGGAGAGCAACCGCGAGAAAAGGGACAAAGAACCTGGCACCACTAAGTCTGGGGTCTGGGGTCTGCCCAGCAACTGTGGTAAACAGGGTGCACACGGTTGCCTTATGCAAGGCCCATATTCTGCCCAAAAAAGGGTAAAGCAAGCCTATGGCTTCACCCAATATGGCCAAATCTTGGCTAACTGCCATTTGATTGGCTATCTCGTGTCCAAAGGCCCATTAGTCTTCAGGCTGTATTGGATAAAAGGAGCAGGGAACACAGGGTGCGTGCCTTTTGCCATTACAAGGTGTGTCTGCTTGCATCCTGCCTGCTGCCTCCACGCATTTGACCTGCATAGCCGGCGTGACACCGTGCCGAGACTGCACATCCCAAGACATCTGCCTGCACCTGAAAGCCTTCTGCCCAGACGGAGGCCCTGGAGATGACACAGATCGTCCAGAAAGCCAGGAACGGGTCAGAGATCGTCTGTCTCCTTTCTCCAGCACCCAGAAGCCTGGGGAAACTCTAAAGCCTCTGACAGCTACTGACAGCAACCCCGCCACGAGCCTTGGGTGCTGTCAGATAATACCTTTTTGCAAGTAAATACCAAAAGCCTCTTGTTGCCTTCTGCCATAAGCAGAAAGTTGCTCCTTGTGTCCATCTAGTGAGCAAGCGGTATACTGACCGCAAAGCCTTCTCTTCTGGTTTAAATCGAGAATGTTTAAATGGTTTAAATCAGTTAATGTATATATTTAATAGTTATTTCCAGATCCTATTATAACCTGTATATAGTTTCCATAATGTTGCAAAGAGCCTGTTATTATTATTATTAAATGGTGGTCAGGGTGGTGCGAGTTCTGAATAATTAATATTAATAAACTATATATTAATATTTTAAAAATATCGTCTCGCAGTAATTAATTACCCCTTCCGTAGCAACTACTAACCATCTAAGAATATGAAGCACAGAATACAGTTATAGACAAATGGAGTGTGTGTGTTTTAGGAAAGGAACACTAGCATTAGTGGGAAGCATAGAAACATAGTGTGTTAGTGGATCAACCTTGCTATGTATGGAAAAAATATTTTTCTTTACGTATTTGTTCATCAGTTGTTTACTTGAAATAACGTTTAATCTGATTACTTTCAAAAACTGTTCACTTCAACTTTTTACTTGGTTATTCGGTTATTGTCCATTACTTAGAGCTAAAATGAAAGTCATTCCAGTGTAATTCAAATCAGATTAGATGACCCAAGCTTTAATAAAGAGAAGAAATGCTTTAAAAATCATTGATCCCTTGAAAACATCTATGGAATTCTCAAGTAAATCACATATATATATTATAATAACAAAATATTAAATCTTCTTAAACCAACATATGTTTAATATTACATGCTATGGGAGTTTCCAAAAGAGAAAGGATATCTTTCTATTAGAAGTGTATAACATCATTTAGTTTGTCTATCATTCCTCTAAAGAAGAATATAAGGAACATTTTTAGAAGACGAACAGGACAGAAGGTGTATTTAATAGACACATATCTGCGTGCACACGTATATGTATGTGTATCTATGCACACACACATATCTTTTAATTCTTTCTCTTCTGTCTCCCATTTTCATCTATCTGATAATTAAACATACCAGATTTTCATGCTAAACTGATGCTGTGTTGAACTAACCATTGCATGCCTTGCAGCAGCAATTGCCCACAGTACAGTTTGACTTATTTATGAGGTTACTTATGTAAGTCTTCACTAATAATAGTAGTATGTAGTCCTGACAACCACCAAAACGTGGAATGCTCTGAATTGTCACTTACTATCATGTACATGTAATCGCCCTTTACTATATTAGCAGAGTAATCTCATTGCTGTAGACCAGAGAATTACAGAATGTTAGAGGCTGGAAGGAATCTCAAAAGATCGCCTAGTCCAACCTCCCTGACAGAGAAGGATCACCTATACCAGATCACAAAGGAATGCATCCAGGCAGGTCTTCGATATCTCCAGAGAGAGAGTCCACAAATCCCCTGAGGAGCCTGTAACCATATAAACTATGGAGCAATACAAACTTTCACTTCTGGTCTAGGTTTTAGAAAGTGTGGCTGAGGCAAACAAGTACATTTTGCCTGTGAAACCAACAGCAGACGAGTGCTGAAGACAGTGGTAAAATTGAGACCTGAAATCACTGGATAGAAGGATTCTTGCTCTCAGCATCAGGGCCTCACCATTTTAGAATTCTTCTCATAGACCTCCCTGTGCTGGTTTGAGACTAATTGGAATATTTTAATGAAAAGAATTATATTATAGGCTATGAAAAGAGAATGATGGTGATATCTATTTCACTCATAGGCTTGCTGAGATGTATAGGAGTAAGAACACAAACATAGATAAGACTCTCACGGAGAGTCTTGGGCTCTCTAACTGGCTTGGTCTGGACCTCTCTACTAACCTAACCACTTTCCTTCTAACCCCCCCGGCTGATCCTCCAAACTCACCTTGTGCATAAGCTGGACACTGGGGTAAGGTAGAGGGGTGGGAAGAAGGTGGAAGGGTGGTTGGGAACCCCTCCTGGGGACCCTGAATTCTGGGAGGAGTATTGTGTTTTCGTATTACCTTTAACTTGTATATTTCTGTAAATATTCCTGTATATTGTGTATATATCTGCTTGTATATTGTGCTAAGCTGTAAACAGAGCTTCATTCCTTAACTTCCAGCTGGCTGAGTCTAGTCTGGGTGACTTTACAAAGTGGGGAGAGGTGGGGAACATCCAAACCATCACACTCCCTCACAGGACTCTACTGTGCATCTATCACATCCACCATTGAGGTAATTTCATTGAAGTCTATTGCATCAAGTGAAAGGAGTATCAGTAGCTATTAGGCATTCACATCTCTTGAATTTTGTCTTTTAATCAAAATAATGTCATTCTAGTTTATTTGTTGGTTTGTTTTTTGGTTTTTTTTTTTTGGTTGGTTTGGATTTTTTGGAGTTTTTTGTTGTTTTTTTGGTTGGTTGGTTGGTTTGGGGTTTTGTTTGGCTGGTTTTGTGTGCATGTTTGTTTTTTCCACTGGAGTGCAATAAATTAAATATGATTAGACCTTCATTGCACTTACTGATCCAAATATCATTCTGTAACAGTTGCTAATTAACTTTCAGCTACTAATATGAAGCTAGCATTATGTAGTTCTGGCCTGAGATTTTTCATCATATGTTTTCCTCAGAAGTAATAGACAAATTACTAAGACTTTTACGTATATAATTTTTTCTTATTACTTTCAATTTAGTTTTAAATTTGGAAAATCTGGACTTGTATTTTTTCAAAGATAAAAAAATGTAAAAAGCTGCAATTTCTAGTGTTCAGGGGTAGCAGTGGTTTGTCTTTTTCAAAGATTACAATTAATGTTAAATCTAAATAACTGACAAAAAAACTTCATAATTATACTTCAGTTAATTTCTATAGACTTCCTATATTTTGTAGTTCTATTATGTCTGCACAGAAAACTTCAGGATTTCTCCCTGTTCAGATAAAGAGAAGTGTGTGGAAAACCAGTTCTGATGAATATCATGGAAATTCAGTAACAAGTCTTGGAAAGCTGTAACAAATTTTAAGCACTTCACCACCACTAGCACACAATCTCTGGTCTTGGTATTCCAATGCTTACCTGGCACAAGCTACTCCTCAACATTTTTTCAGTTTCAAAAGAAAACATTGCTAATTTCTAATCTAATTGGTATCATGATTATTGAAGGCTGCTCTTTTTTTGCAGAACTGCCCTTTTCCCCAGACCTTACAAACTTTCTGTCAATGAAGCCTTTGGGCTTGAATTTCCCTTAACTAAAACCAGAGTCTCAGGTACCTGCTTTGGAGAAACATGTGGAAAAATTAATAAGAAGAAGCACTAGTGATTATAAACATCTGCAGGATAGTTTCAGGCCCACAGACCATTTTGAAATCACTCTGACTGGTTTATTTGAACTGATTTATGTAGCAGCATTTAAAAAAAAAAATCAGTGGGATTTACTGTATGGAACATTAATTGTAAAGAGGTTAGTAGACATGCTACTGTGTGAAGGATAAGTTTTGGTTTTGCTTCCTTTAGTGAATACAATTTTTTTCTAGTTTACTTTCATGAAAACAACTTACTGACAAAACTTTGTTTAATTTATAAGTGTATGTATGTGTGTATATGTATATAAACATATATACATATACATGGATATATATATAGTGAACACCTTTGAGCATCAAAGAAAACAGTTTGTTTGTTCTTTTGTTTTCATTTTTCTTCCATATGCTGGAATTTGGAGCTGCACAGTTGTTCTGTATAAATGATATAAATTATATAGCCATGCTCTTTTGGGAAAATAAAACATTTCTCATCTGCTGAATAAAATACCTTTTTCATTTTCAAAGGTATGCAGAACAGCCATATTTTATACATTAGTGTTTATACAAATGTGCTTCAGGAAAAGAATATCTGGGCAAATAGACTTTATCAGGTGTCAAAATGCATCTGTTGATAAATGACTATGTGTTCTGAGTTAACATTAATCAGAAGGAAAGTATGCCTTCTTAATCCAGTCTTTTGGAAGAATCATGCATTTAAGCAGAATATAAATTAACTAGCATACATTTATTAGGCAAGCATTCCTAGATTTTGTTGCAAGAATAAGCCTGGAACAAGTAGGATTACAACTACAAGAATGACAAATATTTCACTTATTCTTAAAAGTATTTATATTGTTTAAATTTTAGCCACTTTATTTATTGGATTAATGCTAATTCTATGTTGTAAATGGAATCCTTCTCTCTGCCGAAGTGAAACACCTGTGTTATGCATTAAATATTGTTGCTAATAAATAATAATAGCAAGGTCTTGCTCTGTCATACAGTTAGCTGCAGCTCTGCTATGTATCACTTAGAGATGGTGTTTGTTAAACAACAGAAGCATTATTTGGTCACAAAACACAGAGAAAAGATGAAAAAACCTTAACTCTAAAACAATGCAATATTAATGGCTCAATGACAGACCTATGTATATGTTTGTTGGATTTTTTTGTTTGTTTTTTTGTTTGTGTTTTTTTTTTAATTTATTCCTTAAACATGTATTTTTGAGATGTGTTAAAATAGTAAGAAATGCAATTGAAAAATTCTCAAACACTTCAGGAATTCATCTGTGGATATTTCCTCCTAAAGAGAGGGTCACTATGTCTAAACTGTTCCTGACAGATGTTTATTTAACCTGTTCTGTAAGGCACCTAATGATATATTCCACATCTTGCCAGAGCAGTTTAGTTACACTACTTAAATATCCTCACAGCGTGAAAGCTTTTCTTAATGTCTAAGTTAGATCCCCCTCAATGCCATTCAACCTATTTGTTTTCCTCTTCACTCAGAGAACGGTTTATTTATTCTTCACCATAATCTTCCATAGATTTGACAGCTGCTATTCTGTCTCCCTTTAGTTTTCAGTTCTTCAGACTTTCCTCACAGACAGTTCTTTTCTAGATTTCTGGCTGCTGTTGTAACTCTCTTCCAGACTGTGTCACACTGGTCCAAATCTTTGTTTAAATCTGAACTCCAAAACCAGGTAAATTACTCAGCTGTACAAATTACATGCTGTATAGATAGGAAGGATTTGCTGACATGTCTAATTCATGCTAGTATTCTTATGCTCCCATATGTTCTTCCAATAGCAGAGCAGTTACAATTTATGTATTGGAAACTGCAATTAGTCATCTGGCACCCATGCAACTAGAATATGGACACTAAAGACCAGATTTATCAGCCCTAAAAATTAGATGTCTTGCTAGTAAGACTGCTTCTGCAGACTGAGGACAAAACAGCTGTTCTAAAGGTAGCACTTAATCTGCAGTTTTGGTCAGAAATATAGCCCGTGAGAGAGGACTGAACTATTCCTGATTCAAGCATAGAGAAGGCTTTTGGTCTGAGAACTTAATCCTAGCTCATTATATTCCCACTTGACCCTGAGAAATCTCTCTCCTTCCTTTAAGCTGGTGCCTAGTGTGATCAGCATGATCCAGGTTTAAGGAAGGGAGTGCCTCTGCCTCACCTTTCATCGGCCAGCTGCCAGGATTCACTTCTGCCTGTGGCTGCTCTCGGTCTCTGTGTCTGTGGATTCAGCACAGCCACTTCAAATGCATTCTTAGTAGCTACACCACAGATCTGAACTCAATATGCAGTGTAAAATATGCATTACTGCTGTGACAGCTTAGTCATTTATCTTCCTGACCTTTTGTATACACAAAAAATGTTTTCATTTTGAAATATACACTTTTCATAGCCAGCGAGAAGTGCATGTGGCCTGTTTGGCTTTACTAAAATAATAAAAATCTAAGGTCTGTTTATAAAGTGAGATTAAACCCATTTTCTACTTCACATGAGCACAGAGGCTTTGTGGTAGAAGTCCCTTCTCAATATACTTCAATGTGGTATATCCTTTGTTCTCTTGACTTAAGAAAAGTTTTTTTGTTGTATTTTTTTTATCTTGAATTGAGATTCTTTGAGATGGTGCTGGTTTTATTTCACTGCCTGTTTCTAATGCAGAGTCCTCACTGAATTACCTGTTTCTTTTCCCTCACAGGACCTGGTTTGATCTTTAATCTCCTTCAGAAGTAGCTCTTACTGCCTCAAAACAAACAGATCTGACATTTTGGAAATACATTGTTCTAATCCACTAGTTCCCTAACTAATATTAGTTGTTGAACAGAGTTGATTAGCAGCTCTACATGGAACCTCTGCCTGTTTGCAGAGCTATCTGCCCCAGTCTACATCAATGAATAGGAGAAATGGACTTAAAGTCAACAGTGTTCCCACACTGAAGATAAGAAAACATACTGAGATCAATTCAATGCACAAGTAATTTTTTTAAAGGATTTTGTAATGCCAAAATCTTTCTGTTCAGTAACAAATTACAATTAAAAGCAGTGAGAAAACAAAACAAAACAAAAAACCCACAGAAACGAAAAAACCCAAACAGTTATAAATGTAGTCTCAATCTAGTGGCACCTTAGAAACCTTGGGGAAGTTTGAGAGTTCTGACAACCCTGGAAAAAAAGTTTAAATCTTATAAAATATGTCATAGAAGAAAAAGTAATAATATAATGATGTAGCACAGAATCATTATGTAAAGCCTATCAAAATGATTCATAGATTCTTCTACATTAGTTTAAGCTAATTTGTAGTTTAAGCATATTTGTATATCTACTTAAATAAATAATTATAGAGGCTTTTAACATTTACTTCTACAAGTTCACTAACACCTTTTAATTCAATTCAGATATGGTAGCACATATATATTCACATGTATATGTTTCTGTATAACTCCATGCTTTCTGTTTTTTTGCTAACAGGGTAATTTAAGGCCAGGTATACGAATCAGGAAAAAAAATACTTCTGACACCATGTCATCAAGAAAAACAACACCTCTCTGAGAATGAAGAAACATCAGTTATTTACAGTTCCAGCTTCATGTTGTGATATGTTGCTTCATTTTACAGCAATTTACAGCATTTAATGTTGTACATAGATTATCTTATGGTGATATATCAGAAAATGCAGTGAAAACAAATGCAGGCAGTTTAATTTATATGAAAGATTTAATTATGAGATTCATGTAGAAGAGGAAAACAAGTATCAAAATAGAATCATAGAAGTGTTTTGGTTGGAAAAGACCTCTAAGTTTGTTGAGTCCATTTGTTCACCCTACACCTAAAATGAGTAGCCATAAAAACAAATCTTGAAGTGCTATGTCTACATGGGTTTTTTACTACCTTCACAGGCAGTGACTCCACCACTTCACTGGCCAGCTGTGGCAGGTACAACGACCCTGATAAACACAAAAAAAGCCTGAAAGACACCTGACAATGGGCCAAGGCATCCTAGGAGCTGGTAAAGATCAGCTTGACACCTTCAGACATTAACTGGCTTCTCCAAGCCCAGAAGCTCTGATCTTGGTTTTGTGTGCTTGGAGAACTCAGCCTTCCAATTATTTAATAAACTGGCCACAGTGCACCCTCAGCCAGTTATAAATGGAGTCCTAATATGGAGAGAGTGATTTTCCATGGAGCAAGCAGCCCAGCAATTGGATTCTTTCCCGTTAGACTGGGACCTCATCTAAAGAGTTGTCATCCCCTCTTTGGTGAGTGTATATATTTTGGGTCCCCCTGGAGAGATTTTCCCTTTCTGAGTCAGCATACGTTTTGGTTCATCTGTCTCTAGATGGTTTACCTCTTTGTGCAGCAGTATATTCCCAACTGACATCTGAATCTTCAATTTTATTGTAGGAGGAGTACAGAATAATTGCAATGAATCCACACGATTCAGCTGTTGCTGTCTGCTTTATGGGTGCCTCTGCAACAGCAGCCTATTCTAGTGCCTGACCACTCTTTCAATAAAGAATTTTTGGCTAATATGCAATCTAAACTTCCCCTGATGCAATTTCAAGGTATTTCCTCTCATTCCATCACTTGTTACTAGAGAGAAGAGGCTGAACACCACCTCACTACAACCTCCCTTCAGAGAGTTGTAGAGAGCAATGAGGTAGAGAGCAATGAGGTCTCCTCTTCTCCAGAATAAGCAATTCCAGTCCCCTTAGCCATCCCTCACAATATTGTTCTCCAGGTCCTTCCCCAGCTTCATTGCCCTTCTCTGGACACACTCCAGCATCCTGATGTCCTTCTTGTAGTAAGTGGCACAAAACCGATTACAGTAGTTATTTGATTTTGAGAAAAAACAATTATTTACAGAAATAATCATCACTCCAATCTTCAGAAAGGGTAAGAAAGAGGACTCAGGTAACTATAGACTAGTCAGCCTCACCTCCATCCCTGGAAAGGTAATGGAGCAACTTATCTTTGGTGCTGTCCTTAGGCATATCAAGGACAGGAGGGTCATTAGGAGCAGTCAGCATGGTTTTAATGAGGGGAAGTTGTGTTTGGCCAACCTGATAGCCTTTTATGAGGACATAATGAGGTGGATAGACAATGGTAGAGCAGTGGATGTGGTATACCTTGATTTCAGTAAAGCATTTGACACTGTCTCCTACAGCATCCTTGCAGCTAAACTGAGGCAGGGTGGTCTGGATAATCGAGTAGTGAGGTGGATTGTGAGCTGGTTGAAGGAAAGAAGTCAGAGAGTTGTGGGGAATGGGATGGATTCTAGTTGGAGGCCTGTAACTAGTGGAATCCCACAGGAGTCAGTACTGGGACCAGTTCTATTCAATATATTCCTCAATGACCTGGATCAGGGCACAGAGTGCACTGTCAGCAAGTTTGCTGTTGACACAAACTGGGTGGTGTGCCTGACACACCAGAAAGTTGCACTGCCATTCAGTGAGACTTAGGCAAGCTGGAGGGTTGGGCAGGGAGCAATTTAATGAAATTCAACAAGGGCAAGTGTAGAGTCTTGCACCTGGGAAAGAACAAACCCCGTGATCAGTTTAGGTTGGGGACTGACCTGTTGGAAGGCAAGAAAGGGGAAAAGGATCTGGGGTGGATGGGAGGTTGACCATGAGTCAGCAATGTGCTCTTGTGGCCAGGAAGGCCAATGCCATTCTGGAGTGTATTAGAATGAATGTGATTAGTAAGTCGAAAGAGGTTCTCCTTTCCCTCTACTCTGCCCTGGTGAGACTGCACCTGGTGTACTGTGTCCAGTTCTGGGCCTCCCAGTTCAAGAAGGACATAGAACTGCTTGAGAGAGTCCAGCGTGGACCCACAAAGATGATTAAAAGAATGGAACATC
>WBNM01044272.1:0-32382 GCA_013399055.1 Ramphastos sulfuratus | reverse complement strand
TCTTTGGACGTGCTCCAGCACCTGAAGATTGTTCTTGTAGTGAGTGACCAAGAACTGAACACAGTACTTGAGGTATGGCCTCACCACTGCCTAGCAGAGAGGGACAAACACATCCCTGGGCCTGCTGGCCACACTACTCCCTCGTACAGGTTAGGGTGCCATTTGCCTTGGCCACCTGAGCACACTGCCGGTTCATATTCAGCCAGCTGTTGATCAACACCCCCAGGGCCTTCTCCGCCAGGCAGCTTTCCAGCCACTCTTCCCCAAGCCTGTAGTGTTGCATAGGGTTGTTGTGGCCCAAGCAGAGCACTTGACCTTGTTGAATCTCCTACCATTGGCTTTAGCCCATCTATAAAGCCTGTCCAGATCTTTCTGCAGAGCCATCCTGCATTCCAGCAGATCAACACACTTACCCAACCTGGTGTTGTCTGCAAACTTACTGAGGATGTGCTTGATCCCTTCACCCAGATCATTGATGAAAACAGTAAGCAGAACTGGCCCCAGTACTGAGCTCTGGGGAACACAACTTATAACTGGGTCCCAACTGAATTCAACTCCATTCACCACAAATCTTTCAGCCTGGCACTGATCACAAGCTCAGCAGTGTTAGAAATCATGCAATCGTTTCTTTCTTTATTAAGGGTAATAAAGTAGACTAAGCGATGACTTCTTATTTAGTATGAAACTCCATTTTTCTTCAAGATTGTTATGTAGTGTTTATTAAAATTTTTTGTATGTTTTGTTTATTTGTTTCAAGTTTGAGAAAAACTTTAGTGTCATCATTGGTCATGCTGTGAAGCTTACCTCAAGAGAAATTGGAAGCTCTGGTGCCTTTATTGGATGCAACGATAAATTGTTCTTTCCATGACTGCAGAAATGCTTTCAGGGGTAGTTGTGTCATCAGAATGATTAAGTAAAATCTGAGCTTTCATAGTAGAATCTCATTTTACAGCGTTTTGGAAAAATAATCTTTTGAATCACATAGACAATAAAATCCCTTTTCTGGCAGGCTCTCACTCAAAAGAACCTGTCATTCCATCTCACTGTATTCTTGAAGGTATCTAGATTTCTTTAACTTTTGATACCAGCATGTACTGTTACAACCTAGATGGGTGCATAATAATTTTTACTATTTTCTGGCCTTCTTAGTACTGAAATAAGGTATGTAGACATTTGTTCATCTGAACAAAACATCTATTTTTGAGTAATACAGTGAGAGACAACATTCAGAAAGGTATGTGAAAGTCTCAGCGTTCTGGGTTCTTGCTTGGAGTTCAAATTGCATCAGTATTAACTTAGCAGTTCCCTCAGGAGTGGGAAACTGTTGAGGGAGTCTTAAACTTTATGAGAATTGCTAGAAAGAGACAACATATGCAAAATGTTCAAAGTACCCCACTGATGTATTTCTAGTTTATTAGGGGGATATTTTTGATACTGAGGAGTTCTTAAAAAATTAGGAAAATGAGTTGAATTGGAAGATTGTTAAGGTAGTCTCTACTAGTTAAGACCTTTTTCGCTACAAATAGGAGCTATTGTAATTATTCTTTCTTTACAGTTTTTTTGCTTTCAGCTTAGTTCTTTAGCTATACACCTTAAATACAAAACTGAAAAAACTATAACCTTCTATAACTTTGGGCTACCTCTTTATTTTCTTTTAGAATGACCAGGTCCTCCAGGGATTTTCAGTGGACAAAGGAGAATTTACCTGTCCCCTCTGCAGGCAATTTGCTAACAGTGTTCTTCCTTGTTATCCTGGAAACAACGTAGAAAGAAGCCTTTGGCAAAGTCATAGTAACAAGTGTATGCAAGATCTTGTACAAGAGGTGGAAGATCTTCAAGAACAGCTGGGAACTTTCCCAGTAAGCATCAGTGTAAGGCAGAAAGATCCTTGTTAATTTGCCTCTACCTTTCAGTTTTTACATTATATTGCATTTGTGACCTCTTAAAAACTTGACAACCTGGCAAAATTAGCTTTCTTCTGATAGGACAACTTTTTTTTTTTTTTCATATCAAGACACTTTAAATATTTGCAGCACTTACTGCATTGTCTATGAAAAATAACTTAAGAACTATGATGTGATTAATACATTTTTTCTTTTGATAGGGGTGTATTTTCACTTTTCTCTGTAGTAATTTAAATAGAATTGATTTATGTAATATAAAATTAATTTATTATTTCTTTATAATGTGAAAACAGCAATACCTTGTAACTGGAAGCTGTATAAAGAATATTTATAGAGAACATTTTAAGACATGGATTATTTGTACAGAAAGAACAGTTTGTAGATGCTCATGTGTTTCAAAGCTTCTTGATGTCTTTCTGAATGATGGGATTAATTCTATTAAATTTTGCTAGCCTTGCTGTCCTGATGGAGATATTTTGAGATATTTTCTTGTACTTTCCAATGCAAATACGCTTTAAAATAATGCAAGCAGTGAGATTGTTAAACTCAGGAGATGGACCAAACAGTGATGTTTTCATATTCAGAACGAATCCAAATAACTTTCAGAATATTGTAACATTTCTGTGAAATAGAGTGCTTTCGATGTATGTGTTTTCATAACATGCAAATGTGTGTTTATAAATATGAAAGTGCTACGCTTTGCAATCAGCTATTGCCATTTCTTGAGAAAAAAATAACCTTCTTTTGTGTCTTTGTTCATAGTCTGAAACCAATCTCAGTAAAGAAATGGAATCTGTAATGAAAGATATAAAAAGTACCACACAGAAGAAGTATACGGATTACAGTAAGAATACTGGATCACCTGACAATGATTTTCTCTTTATGTATTCAGTAGCCAGGTGAATATGTTTGTCACTTTGTGTTTCTCGTGTTCTTCAGTAATGGTATTACTCACCAGAGAGTTGTTTTCTTTAAAAAATAATAAATTAACAATATTCCATCCTCTCCATAAAGTACATTTTGAGTACTTAGTACATCTAGATTAAATTTTCTGGTTTTCACAAGCAGGCTTATGCAAGATGGAATGCTGTGCCGCTCAGTTCATTTTTAGTACATGCAGCAATGTTACAAAACTTGGAAAAGATTTTGCCTTATGTTTATTTAGTTTTCCTCTTTATTTAAGGTTTTGCTTTCCATATATCAGCATTTTCTGTTGAATTTCTGTCTTCCTTCTCAAACTGTAAAATCTCCTCTACTAATTAGGAGAATGAGTTTTTCCTCTGTCATTGGCATATTGCTGGTTTTCAAATCACAGGGTGTTTTGAATCTCGTACACCAGACATTATTGTTGTTTACGTACATGAGGATCAGAGAAGAAGCCTTTTCTTCATCAGCAACCAAGAATCTCTTTCACAAACATTAAATGGTGTTTTAGTGTGTTTCTAGGTGTAATATTACATAATACTAGAAATCCTAGATAAACATTTTAAGCCTATCTATATTTTATTATTTTTATAGTAACATCTTAAGCCCAAGATTTTAATTTTCATTCAAAGAGCTCAGTATCTCAAACTCGAACAGCATTTCATGGCTGCTTACATTGGTAGAGAAACAAATCATCAGTGATCACTAAGGTTAGTATATGCCACCTGTTCTCATTGTAACCTCTTCTTGTCAGGTTAGACTAGTGTCAGCAGTTCTCTGTTTATCCATGGCTGAAGAATTTCAGATGTAGGATCCACCCTTCCATATTGTTACCATAACTTGTAATACTATTTATGAGGATGCCTGGCAGATCAGCTGCAAAATGGTTATTTTTTCTTGGCTTTCAGTTCAGCGGTCCAGATTTACAGACTTCTACTGTGTGTTAATGCACAAGAATTACAGAATAAAAAAAAACATAAAACCAACAGACTATCCATAATTTACATTACAAACTGAAGTAACTCGCATTTCGGAAGTTATTCCTGTTCATCCAGCCTCTTTCTTCCTTATTTCCATACAGTTCTTCTTGAAATTATATCCATGTGTTCTAGTTCCATGTGTTCTGAAATATTTGACTGATTTTGGTCAGACCATCTACAGCTGTTACTAATTTCTTCCTGGTATATAATCCAGCATACAATATTAAAAATAGCCTCTGTTTAAACAAGCATGTGAATGCAATGATACTTCCGTTGACTCCATGTATTTGCAAGTAAATTAAGCACTCTGTATCTTACAAGTTGTCTTCTGTTATCAATCAGAAAATGACATCATCTGCAGTCTTTGAAGCCAGATTTTAAGTGCATTTCTGCATTCTGGAATGGGAATATTGCTGTTTAAACAAGATATAGTCACTTGCTGCAGCTTATCCTTTCTGCTTCAGCAAAATGAGCTGAAGCTCATACTTTTTCTTACCCAGACAGATGTCACTGGTAGCAGAGAAAATAAAGTACAAGCAAATTCTCCACCACCTAGTGGAGAGTGCCAGCTCCTGTCTGTTTTCCTCAGGATCTTGGCATCCTGATGTCCTCGGAACAGCTGAAAGAGCAACTCTTTAGCTATCTCCCACTTACCCTGCAGTTACACCTTGCTGAATTTATGCCCTTTTCATATGCATCCCTCCTTGTCTTTGTTGACAGTTATGAGATTAGTACAGTGCATTTCACAAATGTTGTGCCTAGCTTTTATTTTAATAGCTGCATATTGGTAGCATTGCTGACTGTCATTTGTGGCAGTATCTTGGAGGACTGTTTCTGTATGGCGTCACAATGGGTCTGGTGCTTTTATTGGCTGTTGTAAACAAAGCTTTTGGCTTTAGCTGTCAGATATACATGGGCTAATATGAGAACCTTGTGTTCTTTCCTTATAGTCTGTGTCTCAGTATCTCTGGTTTTTTTTAATATGTATATATGTGTGTGTTGTCTTTATGAAGCAAAATGGAGACAGTAGTAGTGCTTAACTTGGTTCCTTCATTCCAATACAAAGAGGAGGTCCATCCAAATATGTTCTCTTTTTGAAAAGGCCATTGTGTTTTTACTCCCCCCCCTACTCTGTCCTGATAGGAATTCTGAGAAATATGCAGTTGCTCTCCCTACTCCACTCCTAAGGGATGAAGTAGGACTGGTTTTTAATCATGAACCTGTATAGCTAAGCAAAATCCATCTTCTCAGTCTTTTTTCCTGAGCAAGGAAGATAAAGCTCGTGTTCTACAAAATTTGTTGCTCCAATGAGTGACACACAGATTTCTAGATAGAGAAAACAGTCGCTCATATAGATTTTCTTTCTTTTCTCTTTCTTTCGTGTTGAGGGGGCTGAGATAGCAAAAGATGCTTTCAGAGACCACTCTATGTTCTAATCTTTTATCAGATGTCCCAAGTTTTTCTACATTGATGAAAAAATAGGCATTGAGAGCTCTGCTTTTCTTCATTACAGAGCTGGTAGTACTCAGATCCTCCAGCCAGAAGGTATTTTGAATTAAACACTGGTCTCTTTCAAAAATTACTTAGGGCTCTGCCTGATTTAGAACATTTTATGGAGAAGTGTTCTCTACTGTACACTTCTATTCCAAAGTTTGGGTATGCTTTGAAAGAGCTGTCTTAAAGGAAAAGGTTATTCTTCCTGTAAGCTGCTGTCTTTGAGGAGCTGAGGGCAAAGTAGTAGTATAGGAGGCGAGAGATGGAATTAATGTTACCAGAAATCCCTCCTTATATTCCTTATAGCAGAAAGTACTGTATAACATCTCTCCTGTATCAAAATGAGCTTTTTCAAAATTGTTCCTGAGGTTTGTTTTGTAAAAATGTACATATTCCTTAGTGAAAGGGGAATCTAAAATTTTAGATTTGGAAAGTTGTTCTTAGACATTCAGGTAGTGTTTTTTTATTTAAGTCTAAATTATTGCGGCTTTAATGGAATGCTGCCATTAATTTTGCTCTACAAATTAGTTATGAGAAGGTTTGTAGAAAAAAAAACCTCTCAGTTTTCTTTATATTCCCAGGATGAACTAGCACGTGCTGATTTACAGTTACTGTTTCATCCACTAATATGAAATCCCTGTCCCTGCTTCCTTGCTGGTAGATTTTTAGAAGTTCAGTGAGCACTGCAAATCGCCTGAAGAGTGGAAAATTCCCCTGTCACATAAGATGCCCTTATCAGCAGCAACCAGATGGAGCTCTGAGCAGACACATTATCAATGTTAAATTGCCTTTTCTGAGCAGAGAGGATTAAAGCATTCCTTCAGAAATGGGTGGCATAAGCTACAAACTTAGGGACAGTAATATTCTGAAATGTTACTATTTTAAAAACATGTGAAAGTATCTTAACAAACACTGCATATTGAAAACATCTTATTCTGTCAAGCTGGTGGTGGAGCTGAAATTCTTAAAAAATAATTTATTTTGAATAAAATAGTCATCCTGTAGTTTCTTTCTTAAATATGTGTGTGGGAGTATGTGTTCTTATGTGCTAAAATAGATTTTAATATGTATTCAAGTTACATTATATTGGACCCGAAATAGTTAGATTTTTAGGTAAGGTACAAAATATGTTTAGATTAAACTTTGTGGTGTGGATTAAATTAGGAAAATAACAGAATAATAGAATTACATTATTTTAATTAAATAAACGTATGTTGACTTATTAAAACAAACTCCGAGAGAATATAGTGTAAATTGTTTGCTTTAAGTCCTGGGGATACAAGATAATGTAGTACTGAAATATCCAGTTCCAAAACTAAACAAAGTTATCGAATTTGGCCTAAACAACTGGTGCCTAAGTATCAGATTACAGTAATACTGAGAAAGAAAGCATCTATGTGATGTGCAGAGATTTAATGACACATCTGTTTCATACTAATGAGCTGTGGTGGATACCAGTGTTTTGTTCAGAATTAACCTCCAAGGCTTTTATTAACTAACTTATCTATAAAGGTCAGTGCTTCCATTATAGTTTTAGGCTGGTTTAATACTTAGTTACTTGATGGCATATGCATTGTACTGTCTGTTTAAAGCAAAATAAAAGCCCTGCCAATGAAGAGAACCCTTTTTACACATCTGATTGATTGAAATTTAGTCATTCTGTATATTGTCTGTCAGAGTTGCACATAAGTTCCCTTATTATCAAGCAATTGTGAATGTACACAGAAAAAAAAGCCACAAAATTAATACTGTTTTATTCTCAGTCATGACTGTAGCAGCTCCCTTTAAGTGGTTCTATCAGCAAGTACTATATAAAAACAGATCTGGTAATATCTTGATAAAGTTTCTTTTATTCTGGATCATATTTTGGCATTATCTCTCACACTAAATGCTAGTTCTTTAATTTGGTGTGTGCTGGGTGTTTGTGGTGACTCTTTGGTGTCCCTAGAAGCTTGAATAGTGCTGTTCCATTCGACACTGTTACGTTTCTGTTGCAGAACAAACTTGGAACTTGAGCTGGTTCATCGAGGAGGCAATTTGTGTTCAGGAGGTGCAAGCACAGCTGGGAAAAGATCATGCTTAAGTAAGTTTTATGTCTTTTTTTTTTTTTTTGTGGCAATTTGAAAAATGGAATCTAATTTGCACAAACTATTCATTAGACAGGTTCATGTGTTATGGGTATAATCCTCTTAGAAATCAATTGTCATAGTATCCAGGTAACATTTTAAAAATAATTTCCCGTTTTTATAAGTAAAACTAGAAGTATTTTAAGGATAAATCAGGAAAGCTTTGTTCCACCCTGACTGTCAATAGTAAAGAAATCTGTTTCTCTGAATGGTAATGTAGGTCATGACTGGGTCTCATACTTGGAAATCTGTAGCTACTATGTCCTGTGTCTTTAAAGTCCCAAGTTCTCCTCTGACAGGAGAGTTTTGCAAATTTTCCTTGGTGGAAAATCAAGTCTTCATTGTTCTAAAATCTTTAGTATTCAGCAAATAAAGCATTTGTGGTTGTCAGAAATGCTGTTTTACTTAACATAAAATTTTCAATCTTTTACTGGAATATGAACTGTTAGAAAAGGACATTTTCTTTGTCAGAAAGTTCTGGAAAGCCTTCCAGAATGCTACTGCCACTGATAGTTGTTTAAATAAGTAGCAGCAGATTCAGTAATAAAAATGTCCAAGCTTGGGCCCACCTCTGCCTATTGGTAGATGATTTGTATGTGATGCTTTTCTCTTTATTTGAGGTGACGAGCTGCCAAAGAAATCTCTTAATGTGCTGTGCTCTCCACATCCTCTCTAGGATGAGAGCCTTCTGTTACTGATGAAATGTAGTTCAACTGATTTCGTACATGTGATTTATGAAAAGTAGTTTTAAACCCTACTTCTCATTGTCTCCCCTCACCATCATTACTTCACTTTCTCAGCAGAGCAAAGTAACTGAAAAATGCATGTGTTTACACTGCTAGGTCACTGCAGATTTATAACACTTAATAAAATCAGGGGTCTACAGATAATTTCTACTTGGATTACAATATATTTTTAATTGCATACTCATCTAGTAAGATGGATACTTCTGACACTTCCTCTCAGAATTTTAGCAACTCACTGGATGCATTGCCTGTTTCACAGCCAAGTTATTTGGAAGACCACAATGAACAACTTGGGGCAGACATTTCAGCTTAAAATTGCAAAGCTTTTGAAATATCAAAGTGAAAAAAATTACAATGAGATTGCACATAATGACTGTACATCTGTTTTCACATGGCTCTATTAGCCATGCAAAATCTTTGCGAGTCTTGACATTTTAAATTTTAGGAGATTGTGTGTGTGTCTATATGTGGGTTTTGTTTTTTTGTTTTTTTCTCATGGTGCTTTATCACCAACTAATGTCAGTAAGCATGGGGAAATGGTGCCTCTTAGAAAAAAAAATGGTGCCTCTTAGTGAAGTTGTAATGGAGAATTGGAAGGCGACTTGGAGAAGTGAGACACTTCCCTCTTGGATGGTGGAGGATGTAGAAGCGAGCAGTAGGCAGTGATTTGTGTGTTTTGAAGCAGGTGAAGGTGATGATACAGGTCACACATCCCCGAAGCAGCCGTGGCTTGAGCTGACCCACAGCACAGTGCTGAGCGGCACTGCATGGGTTGAGCTGGAGGGGTGGAGTAGAGCGGTCCTGGTGAACCTGTTCGTGTCTTCCGCGGGTGGTGGAAATGCAAGCAGCTGTGGGCGTGGAAATGCAGGCGGCTTCAGCCATGCCCGTAGCCTCCTCGGTCCTGTAGCTCCAGGCAGCACATGGGCAGCAGATGACGCCATGTGGAAGCAGTGCTGGGCTGATTGCAGTGGCGGCCATGACCCAAGTCATTTCCATCCTCTCGCTGGACACAGCCACTCCCTATTCAGAGGATGAGCTGATGGTGCCACAACAAACAGCCATGCCTCGATACCCTTCTTGCCCCAGTATAGGTAGCGTGCATGGGCAGGCAGTGGCTGCAAGCGGCGAGCCTGCATTTGGAGTGTGTCCTGCCGGGATACCCACAGAGAGCAGCAACGGGGATCTGCTCCCCTCGCTGCAAGTCATTCTTAACTTTACAGTGGTGGAACTGGCAGTACCGAGTATGGGCAGAGGAGGGGTTTTGCTCCCCTTCCCATGCACTCCTACAGGTTCTGCAAAGGGTGGCCAGCCAGGATCAGTGGCCAAGGGCAATGTGGCTCTGCATATCCCTGCTGAGTTTCCAGCAGTGGCAGAGGCGGCAGAGACACCTCTAGTGCCGAGCTCAAGCGGCAGAGCGAACTGCAAGGGTGCCCTGATAGTAACGCCTCCTCTGGCTGGTGAGGCAGTGATGAGGATGGGCAGTCCTGGTCATGGTTCCTGTGAATGATACTGACCCTGTAGTGATATTCTTCCCTCTTCAGCCACCTCCTTTTAGTCCACCACAAGATCCTCCTCCTTTTCAGTCATCCATTGAGAAGGTAGATGGAGAGATGTTGAGAAAGGTCAATAAAATTTGAAACAATTCTGTTTAGATTGGGGAAGAAAGATAAGGACATGGACTGGTGGTGTGGCAGGTTCACTTCTGATTGTGCAGCTAGAGTTGAGAAACTGTAGGACAGAACCCTTGGGGTGGTGGGNCAAGTTGTTACTGAGTTTCTTTCAAATAACCAATATCATCTGAGAAGTCTCATTTGATGAGAAGGAGAATTGTCTCCAGGATCTGAATGACAGATCGGTTCGAAGCAAGCACTGGAAAGATGAATGATTTGGATGGCTCTATTTACTATATAGAGTCTGTTTCTAGTTAGATGAGTAGTGTGATGCAGGAAATAGGGGATTAAATAGGTGGTGGAATGTCCCAGGTTGGGAACGATAGGGTTAAAAATCCTCTAGGGCCTAGAAAATTGTTACTCAATCCCATAATTCTACTATCTCTTTAGAAACTCATGGCGAGGCCAGCTCGCTCTCCATTCCTCTCCCTCAAGCCCTGTGTCGGGTGGGAGCCGCTTTTTATTGAGACAAGCATGTAAAGAGTAGGCCTGTTTTGGGGCCTCCAGAGGTTTGTGTTTAGGCCTATGGATGGCAGAGGCATTGGAGGGGAAGGATTGGATCACTGGGGATTTTAGATTTAGTTTTGGGTTGGGGGAAAAATTCAGGGGGTTCACTGTGGATTTTGTATCCTCTTTGTAATTTGTTTTCTGTATGTCTATTTCCAAATATAATTCTATTTTCTCTCCAATTCATTTGAGAGCTTCATTCTGTTGGCCCTTTAAAAACCACTACAAAGATTATGACTTGGCAGAGAATGGTCAAACCACCATAGCACTGGGCATCTTCCTTGGTGTACATCTCTGTATCTCCCTTGTCTCTATTCGAATTATGTGAGGTGACATCAAAGGGAGAACTTCCTCAAAGCTCTTTTTGTTTCTTTGGAGTGTTTCTTAGAAATAAAAGAAAGAAAGAAAAATTCCACCAAGCTGGAACCTGACCCAAAGTGGTTTGTAAAATTCATTAATTTTTTTTATTATACTTACCACAGCACCCCTTCAGCCTCATCTTGCTCTTAACATAGTTAGGACCTGACTTTAAAAGAAGGCATACTTCTGCTGGCAGCCAGTGAGAAAATATCTGTCAGGATTTTTAATACGTATTCCTCAAGTTTTGAAATGCATCTGTCTCCTGGAGAATTGTCCTACACTGGATTACTTCAAGACCAACTCAAGTTCTGTTTAAATTCATGTCATTGTTACCTATTTTTTCCCAGCATTTACACTATTTTGCCATGAACTCTGAATGTCTTAGAAAATGAAACAATGTTGTCTGTTCATCTAAACAAATTACTGGAACAAGCTAAACTTACAGAAAGCTGAAGATAATTCTCTCTTGAAGCACAGAATTTGTCTTGCTAACTGGAAACTTAAAGAGAGATTACATCTGCTTTTAAAACGTGTTTATAAAATCAAAAATGTTTATGAAATGCATCACTTTTTGGTAGCAGCAAATCTGCTCTTCAACTGTCCATTAGTTGTTGATCACAAAGAGTAAAATAGTCTGTTAAGAAAAAAGTTTGAAATCCTTGTCTTCAGAATTTTATAATACACATATTTAGAGATTTCCCCCCTCCCCCGGCTATTTTTGTGGACTTGTACACAAGGCCTTAATCTGAAATTGTTAACAGTATTTCCTATAAATGAAAATGGTGTCGATGATGTAATTGAAACAGACACACAGCACCCGCACCCCCTAAAACAAACCAACCAACCAAATGAAACAAGCAAAAAAACCCAACATGATAAAATTTCTCAATTGTTTATTTCTACTTAGACTATATTGCGTTTTGTTTACGCTAATATTTTTCTGTTCCGTTCTGAAATTGTTGTGTAATTTTGTCTCGGTGTGTTGCACATGGAAGAAGTGCTTTTTCTTTAGCCGATTGTATTATTTTAAAGATTATTTTAAAGTGCATATGTCCCAGTGAGGCACAGGGATAGCATTTAAACACAATGCACTTGCCTTTTTCCATACTTTTGGGCAGAATGGTAAATTTTCTTACTTAGGTCTGTCAGTCGTGTTAGTATTCATTAGATCTTTCACTACAGAAAAAACGAAGGCCTTTAAAGCTTTCAGGTGAAAGGTGCTGTATATATTGTTTTTTTTAAACAGCATGGAGACATAAATGTCATCTATTCCTTGTCATACTGTTTGGGTTTTGTATTTGTACTTATTTTGTAAAATTAGTATGTATCAAATTAATGATATTTATTTCTGCATTACAATAGGCTTTTTTTTAATGGAATGTGATGGACTTCTCCTAGAGCAGACCTGCACAGTACTTCCACTGTAGTACTATGATTAGTATTGGACATTAAGCAAAATAAGACTACTGGGAGCAGAATGACTTTTCCGGTAGTAATTCTGTGAGGAAAGAAGTATTTTAAAAATCCATACCCTATCTGGGACTTGAATACTGTTTTGTAAAAGCCTTGCTTGCACAGTACTGAAACTGCTTTTGTTTTTTACATGTCTTTTATGTCAGGTCCAGCAGAAGTATCTAAAATCCAGTTTTGTGTTTCTTATATGGGAGATATTGAGGTGTCTGTCTTGTGATTAAGCATTCCACTCTGTATTAGTCTTGTAACATCTGTAAAGTTTGGTGATTAGATATTGCAGAAAATAGAGTATATTGTCCCAGGTGAGCTGTTAAAGCAGCAAGCATCAGGGAAGATGGTGGGAACAAATAAGTGCTGTTTTAGTAGATTTCACCATGAGGGCAGCTGCTCCAGGGAAGTAAAATTAAGAACAATTAATGAAACTGTTAGTGTCACTGATCATATATCCGTGAGAAGAATGATGAAAAAAATTTAGCTGCAAATTTGACAGTTTAAGGTCGAAAGTTTTGTATGTATGTTTGCATGAGTGCAATAGTACATAGCAAAAAATCACAAATGGAGTCCTATTAACCATATTACTTAAATATCAGGACCTAGTTTAAGGACCAAGTCACAGTTTTAGAGATTATGGCCTTGAAAATTCTCTTGGATTTAGGTCATAATTATGATGTAACAATTGTACAGTTCTTACTTCACTGGTTTATAAAGTTTAAGAGATTTGGCTGTTTGCTTTTTGTTTTCATTCTTTTTGTATTTATGGAACAGCTTCAGAACATAGTTATTAAAGCTAAATAGGAAGGATCGCCCTGTACAACTTCTGTATCTCTCTTCAACTTGTCCATACATGTGTTCCTCTGTCATTGTCACTCTGATAATTTTGCAGCAGTCAGTAAACAATTCCACAAAATTTATAAATTTTCCACATACGAATGTATAATCTGGTGCTTTCTTCCTTTTAAATAGTTCTTTCTTTCTGTCTATTTTCTTTTTTCTTTTTCAACTTTGTTGATGAGGATTAACTATTTTGTCACAAGATGCTTATCCTTATGCTTTCCACAGAGAGCAGAGTCTGACATTTCATCATTAACTGCATTGATTGGAAAGGACATTAATTTACAAGTGGACATACAAAAAAAGTATTTAAGACTTGTTTAAGCTTGCATTACAGAAAATGTCCAGCACCTTCATAACTTTGGAGATGGTCCCGTCCATTGAGAAACCATGTTGTTTCATTGTGGTTTTTCATGTGTTGGGTTTTCCCCCTTCCTACTGTTCATTTGAAACCTGTGGTTTGCATTTGTATGATGGCTCAGTGTTGTCATCTGTCTTGATTATGATATTAGCATCATTTTAATCAGTGCTTTTAATGGGTTTGTGAACATAGAATTCATTTTTACATGATACATTTTCTAAGCTCTTCATGCTCCTTCTGTATAACATTTTTCAAGCCCACTGATATTAATGGTTGTCTCCATTTTATCTATATGGCCAGTGATACTTGGAACCACTAAGTTCATTTCTGTAGGAAGAAAACCCTGACTTTTTTATGAAGTGCTCAGTTGCAACTGTCTCCTTCCTGTAATCTATTGATGTGTCAGTATGGTTGCAAAGATTCCTACCCAGCTCTTTGCAAACACTGAAACTAAAAAGAACAACAGATGGTACAATTTAATAGAAGCCTTGGTGTGCCGTTCATACCTGGGAGAGGTGAAGACAGGTACCATTAAAATTCTTTTGCTAAAGTTGATTTCACAGACTGGCAGGTTTGGATTTGAGAAGAATTAGTCTCTTCATCAGCGATTAAGGCTTAAGATTTTGTGAAGACTACTCATGTCTTAATGCTTTAATAAGCTTTTCCTAACCTTCATATAGTGTAGTTTTTTTTTTTTTTTTTTTCCTTCACTCATTCCAGTCTACTGGATGAATGGGAATATGCTGTCAGCAGGTCTTTGCAGCTGCTGTTTCTAAGTGGACTACATAAATCTCTACAACAAGAAACAAATTCCTCAATCTCCTTAGTAACAATCAAGTCCCATCTGGTTGTATCAATTGTTTTTTGTTATAATCTACATTATTTTTTGATAGTCCCAGGAAGCTTTGAGAGAAGAAAGGCATGAGGTCTCTAGTCTGCTAAGATCCTTATACAGCAGCTGAGCCAAGGATGCTTTCAATTCCACTTTGGTGAACTGCTGTGTCACTGTATTTTCTGATCATTTAACATTGTAAATATAATTACTAATTTATAGAATGAAAAAAAGAGAAAGCAGGATCAAAATAGTCAAATAGATATTTTCATGACAGCAGTATGTGTTATTTACATCCTTCTAAAACATAAATATGAGAGAGACTGGGGAATAAACACATATCTGGCCTTTGTCAGTAAACAGAGTAAGCTAGTTCCTTCATTTTCTTTGTCATCGTCTTTACACCACATGACTACACACTGTGGAAGTAGAATTAATAGCACAAAAAATCCTCTGATTTTACCTTTGGTAATTCGAGAGTTTACTTTGCAGTTCAAGAGACCAGAAGAAAAGAAAGAAGGAAAAAGAGGCAACAAAACTCATGTAGAAATTTAAGCTCTCTCAAGATTATTAGTAAGACCAAAATTTGCACCTGTATGTAACCTCCAGAATCACTCATTTTTATCAGTTCAGCTCAGCATTTTTATAAGTTCTTATCAGTCCCACTCATCTCAATTCCCTATCCATTTATCCATGTGAGTTCAGTCATCTTTTGTACTGTGCATACCATGCTAGATCCAAAAAGAGCTGTGAAATCACCTTTGTAGATGCCTGCTTTATGCACTTTATCGTAGTAGAATATTTTCAAGAGCTTTGTTAACAATCTGTAAATTCAGGTGCTGGTGCAGACAGGGTGGTTATGTAGACAAAATACCTCACTAGCTCTTTGTTACGAGAAGAGCAGCATTAGAACACTTTCTCTAATAGCTTCAATCTCAATGCAAAGACAGTCTTATCCTCTGAGCTGCTCTTTTGAAAGTACCAATTCCATTTGAATTGATTGCTTCTCTCCGTAGAGCTGGTACAGGAAGAGCTGGAAAAATGTGCTAAGAGCAGCAGTCTATGAAACAATAGGTTTATTTTCATAATTTTAGAAATTAAATTAGAATGGCAAACATGAATCAAAGTTAAAGCTAATGTCCGTTACTCTAGGTGATTCTTTTCAGTGTATGATATAAGCTTTACATGTGTTCTGTGAAAACAAAAATCATCTAAATAAGCTGGGAGAATTAAGACAGTGGCCGCTTCAATACAGGTAATATTTGAGTCATAAACATTGTTTTATAACCAGTAATAACCTTCCCCAGTTAAATGTCTAAATCTTGGAGTCCTGCTAAGCCCTTGGTGACTTGCAGCAATAAATTATATTGCACATTCAAATTTTGTGGATATTTATTCAATGTAACAGGATGCCACCTGAAGTTATTAGGAAAGGAGGACCATATTCAAATTCTTTCCACTATCTACTTGTCGTGATTTGTTAACAATGAACCTGTAATTTTCGTTTTGTTGTGTGTTTCTTTAAATTTGTTGCTGCTGTGCTTTCTAAAATTAATATTCTTCTACTAAATTTTGTTAAGATGTTGTTTTGGACAATGAGCTACACCTAGATCCTGTCTTTCCCCCTACACTGTCCTGGAGAGAATTGTCCATAGACTGTGAGTGGTGGAGGGGTTTGGGATACCTGTTGGAGTTATGACTGCTTTCCTTTCTTAACAAGACTAGGCAAGGTTGTTTGTGGACCATTGTCATATTGATGTTTTGCTGCTACTTGTTTAAAAAAAGGAGTATATTTTAAGAAACAGGGAGGGTATTCTGTAGTTTTATGTTCATGTCTCAAAAAGGATCACTATGGTATTAATTTTGGCTCAAGATCACCCAGTCCCTCAGGCTTGACAGAGTGATGAAACACCAAGCACTTTGTGCATAAAGAAGTTGCCAACTGTTGATTTCAGTGGTCTGGTGTTTTCCTTGGCTTTCTCCAATACACCAGAATCACAGTAAATTTGAGGTAAGGCAGTTGGAGTCACTGTAATGTAAGAAGCAATAAACATTTGTATCTTAGTCTGGCTAGTCCTTAGGTTTTGTTAGAAATCTTCTCAGAAATGCAGAAGCAATGGACAAATTGGAACTCAATTTTTTTACCTTGGGAGGTGGCAACCATTAGGCCATCTCTGTTGCAGTGTTTCCTTTAGGGGGCAATGTTATTCCTTGGATACCTTAGGTCTAGAAACAACCATGGCTGTGCTGCATTAACTAAGAGAATGTCTTAATGTTTTTTAAGTCATTTAATAAAAAATACTTCACAAAAGGTCATTGTAACAACATTCGATGGCCTACTTCCTAGCTTTACATTTACATTCTGAAGATGTTTTTTTGCAAAGGAGCAATAACTGCCTTAATAACAAACACAAAAGTAATTCTGTCTTGTAAGACTGCTGAACTGTTTTCTGTTCAGGTTCAGTCAATGGTAGAATGCATCTTGATTCCATAAATGTTACACACTTGGAAATTACAAATAAATTGTCCAGTGCTAGAATTTGGTAGTTGCCTTCTTCATTTTGTGCCAGTAAAAGCTCAGGAAAATAGCTGTTAGTGGAACAAAGGGTTAATTAATTATGGTAAGCATTTTTTTTGCCTAGTTGCCCTTTTTTTGTTGCAGGCAAGGGACAGTTCAGAAAAAAAGACATCCATTTTAGTAGCAGAGAGGCAAGAAGGAAGGACCAGATACCTTCATGGGTTTCATTCCAATTAAAACTACACCGGTTTTTATTATTATTTTGATGAAATATCAGTATATTTTCAGGGTTTTGAAGTTTGTCAGCAAAGCAGTGTTTTGCTAGATTCTATTGCCAGGAGAAAAGATTGCTTGTTTTGCCCTCATTAACTGGTTTTTATTCAGAAAGCAGGTGACGGCAATCAATTCTAATGCCATCTACAATTATTTTACAGACCCCAGGAGCTAATTACAGCCTTCAGGCTCTGGCAGTCAGCTGACTTTGTCATGCGACTTTTTTGGCCATTGCATGCCTCTGAGTAATTGTCTATTTATGGAAAATAAATTAATAGCTGCTATTTCTACATAAAAAAAAGGACCTGTGAGTGAGTGTGCAGGTTGAGCAGGTGGGTTGTAGGGAAAGGGAAGAGAGATTAAGAGGTGGAAGGATCAACTGAAAGAATAGGAGTCAGTGTGGGGAAGAAGAGAACAAGGAAAAGATTAAAATGAAAAGGAGGAAGGAAGAAAGATCCCAGAAAATTGAAAAAGATGCTAATATGGCAGCAAATAGGAAGATAAGAGTGTGACAGGAGGAAAAAAGTGGGCAAAATCATTGGAAATAGTATTTTTAAATATTATTTTAATCTAAACACATGAATTTGAAAAATAGGCTTTTCCCCCAAATTGTAGCTGTATTATAAACACAGAAAATTCTTACTCTACCTCTGAAAATGCTGGCAACATAGATGGTGCCTGCCTTCTTGGCTTGTGTAAGGGGAGAAAGTTATCTTTATTTGTGCTGGTCATACGATTCATAGAGAAGTGAAAACTCTGCATTTTAATATATGGTACTGCAGTGTATATCGCGCACGCATTGTTCAGAAGGTTCTGGAAATCTTTCACAAATTATATTTTTGACACCATGGATGTACAGAAGGTTTTGAATTGGTGATTACCAGCAAACTTTGCTTACAAGTTGCATGGGCAAATTTATGGCAGTAATGAAGAGTGTTGCTACTTTAGGGTTATTGTAATGTGGTCAGAAGTTTGGGAGTTTTCTCTTCCAGAATTTCCCTACAACATAACTTTAAGAAGGCAAAAGGAACAAAAACCTTTTCAGGATGACGAGCGGAAGTGACTCTGCAATAGGCCAGAACTTGTAGCAACCTTAGGTTAATTTCAAATATGTGCATGGATCTTAACTGTGAGAGAGAGAGGAATAAAAGCTGTGTGTATCAGTCCCTGTTTTTAAAAAGATGTTTAGGAAATCACAGCTTAAGGTTCCATGCTCACTTCCCTTTCCAGTTTGTGCCTTAATAACATAACAGCATGGGAAACAGGACTTTTTTTGAAGATCTGTAGCTAAATATGTAGAGCCGGTGTTTTACGCAGACTAAAAATACCAAGATGCGATCAAAGCATTCTAAGCAGTCTCTATCTGTTTCAAAATTTCGGGAGGGAAATTTTTTTTTGCTTATATATGCATATGTTCACTGTTGTCTGTTGAAATCTTCAAAATATTTTCAAAAAATAATTCTAAAATAAAATACAAAGATGTTTTTTAAGGTACCAACCTATTTGGAATGAGATGACAGCCTTGTCAGAACCTTGTCAAATAAATGATGGCAGCTTAATGTCAAGGGCTTTATATTACTGCTCTTAATAATCAGCAATCTGTCTATCTTCATCTTTCAGATCAGCTGTTCCATGTGTTGGCCATGCACATGCGCCTCTACAGTATAGACTCTGCATACAATCCTTGGAGAAAACTAACCCAGCCAATCCAGGATAAAAATTCAGAGCAAGTATTTTAATTTATCAAATATCAGTTTTACCTTGGGAAAGAAACATCCTAACAAAGAGACTCTGGGTAACTTTCTGTCTTAATTTAAGTTCTCCGTGAGGTAGGCTGATGAGCTTAACATCTAAAAGTTGTGTTTATATATTTGTAAAAACAGATTTTCACATTTTATTTACGTAAAATATGACACACACCAGTTTTGAGTTGAAGCGGAAGTACGCCACTTGCAAGCTTAATCACATGGAAATTTAGTAGTGTTGGGTAAGTGGGTAGATGCACTGTCATTCCTGGTACAGATGCTAGACTAAGTTCATAAACCGCTTATTGAAAGTTGAACAATGACTAATAGCTGTAACAGAAATAAGCAGGCCTAATATATGAGAAATAGTTCTATTTGAAGCTAAAAAATTTCATCATGCTTGTTATTTTAAGCATGCTATTTCCTGTAGTTTACTTTTAAAACATGAACTTTGCATATATAGCTGTAGAAGGATTAACAATGTAATAAATGGAGCCATTGTATCTCTGTTCCACAAGTACTTGTTTCCCTGCTTGATGTAAGTTCCTTCACTTTTCAGTTTCTACCTTGAAGGTGAAAAGAAAGGTTTATTGCCTAAACCCAGATGATTATTTTTCCTCATAAGATGAAAAAGAGTAATTTTCTTTTGGCACCTTGAGCATTATATTAGCTAAGGTGTCCATTTTGTGTCTTTCAGTAATGTTTAAAAGACTGTCTGTTTCCTGCCTATCCAACTGTATACTTCTTGGTGTGTTTATAGGAGCCTAATGAGGTGCAAAGCATCATGGGATTGCAAAAATTCATCTGGGTAGTGATGCCATAATCCAAATCTCCAAATCGGGAAAAATTATTAAAATGTTTGCTTGCTTCTAGTTTGAGATTTTACTGTTTGTCCCTTGGACTCAGGTCTTTTTTTGCAGTGAACACTAGGTTATTGCAGTAATTAGTCTAGATAAGCATTAGTTTATGAACTGTTGGCAGAACAAAGCATCAAGAATTTAATAACCTGGAAGCCTACGCTGTTCAAGACTGCTTTGAGAATATGTTTTTATGTGGTTCTGCTAGATTGAGCAGTGGAACAAGGTTAATAAATGTGGTATATGATGGAGTTACACCCAAGTCAAGATCATGTTGGTAGACTGTTGTCACATTCTGTTCTGAAGAATGGCCATAAGACTGGTCCTGTGCTTCTCATTTTGCTACTTGAAGAGCTTGCTGGCTCTGGAAGCAGCTGTTAAGAGAGAGGCTGCTTTTTCTGCACATGCAACTTGTTTTTTGCCCATACAGACTTGATGGAATTCATCATACACCGGTCACGTCACAGTTAGATTGCTGCAGGTTAGACTTCATTTGGCAGTATTTTGAATCACTTCAAAATGAATCATACTGTAGGCCATAGGGGCTTGCCTTGCAGGAGGTGGTGTGTGTTGAATACATCTGAGCAGTTCTCTTGTTTTCTGCACTGCTTTTCAAGATTTCTTGGAAGACTTGCTTATGTTGGTTTGGCACTAATCCTAAATGGTTTAGGAAGCTGTAACTGACAGATCATCCATTTTGCCATGAAGCATTTTACTGTTGAGATGCACAAACACGATCAAGCTGGAATTTTTTGCTTGCTCTTCAGAACATTTTTCCTACCTTAGTCTGCAGGCCTCAGAAAGCTGCAGAGAAGGCTTGGGGACATTTTTCATGTATAGAGCGTAAGATGGATATCTATTTTTATTCTGTTTTAGAAGTTTGTTGTAGTTCCACTTGAGGATGGCATTTATATGATTGGTTTGTATGATGTAATTGCACACTTCTGAGTCACCCAGCCTTTTGAGAAATCCAGAAGAGCAAATTTTTTCAGGTATGGAAGAGAATGATCAGAGCAATTAGAAGGTGATAAGTTGCTGTAAACTGAAGAAGATTAGGAAATACCACTGCAGATTTAAGAAGTGGGATAGCACTCCATTCTGAAGATAGCTCATAATCTTGGTTCCTCAGCCTCACTGGTACATGAGACTATGTAAAGAGTTTTAGGAAAAAAAATAATTCAACAGAGGAAGAGATCTAAATTATCTGACTATATCACTGTGATGCCAAACAATGTAAGATAAGTAAAGCCACAGGAGCAAAATAGCTATAAACCAACTTGCTGTATTTTTATAGTTAATTTTTACTTATTGTTTCAGTTGCTAGCAGTTTTCCAGAGAAGTAAGTTGCATCTTTATTTATATTTTTAAAGTAATTTTCAAAACTAAAAAATAGTATCATCTGTGGGATACAAATGCCGTTGCATTATCTTTTCACTCACTTAATTGTTGTTACTTTATTTAAGTATCTACCTAGGTGTAGAACTTAGATTTTTAGCTTGGTTTCCCACGATACATTTGTCATTACTCATAAATTGTGCCTTAGATTTCATGTGTTTGGGAGAAATGATCAGTTTAATTTGTGAAGATTCTCACAGGATTGCTCCACTCCCCAGAGTCCCTGGTTTTCCCCAGTGTTGTCTTCTACAATAGCTTTGTAGTTGAAAATGGCAACTGAGAGGAAAGATAGGAATGAGCTCATGCAGTAGAAATAAAGAAATTTTGAACAAGAAGATACACGATCCAAATGGGCCTAAATAATGTGAACTGTTTCAAGGAAGAGGGATTTAAAGAAAAAAAAAAAAAAAAAAAAAGCTAAGTCTGATGAGCTGTGAATGGTAGAGTAGATTTCTTTCTCCTACACAGTTCATGTTGTCAAATTTAATACACAATTGGTCCCACAGGCTGTGCTTCAGCAAATTGTTCTGCTAGGGGCAGATCTGGTTTCAATGGTGATCAAATAAACAATTATTGTGGTGTAAGTGGGGGAATAATAGCTTCTGGCAGGGGGAAGAGAAGGAGCAGCTGGAGGCAATAATTGCTAAACCCAGATGTGAATTTAATGGGCTAGCCCAAATAGCCAGAGTTTCAGTAACAGCAAACCTGAAATAAAAGGTTTTTGTTTTTTTTTTTTAATTTACATGTCTATGAAGACTGAAACTTTTGTGTCTGTTTTGCCAGACAAAATGCATCAGCAAAGAATGATTTGATAAAGCAGGTCTTTGCAGTAGAATTGCTTGCAGAGGAAGAACTCCATGATAAACTGAAATGACGAAATACACTGGATTAATTTTACCAAAGTGCTTTGCTGTGATTTTGTTCTAAGATAAATTACTTCATGACTGTTTCTACTGTCATACTGGAGCAACAAACTGCAGCACAGGGAATGAGCAGCTGTACATAGGACCTCTAAAGTCACATCTCCATCACAGAAACTGCTGCGAAATGGGAAAAAACAGCAGTTTTTGTGACTAGTCCAAAGCAGACAGGATGACAGGATGGTGGGGTTGTCTTAAGGTTTGTGCAACAGTGCAGTATATACAAACACATACTGCAACAAGACCTATGTGATGCCTTCAATAAGCACACAAACACTGTTTGAAACATCAGTGCCTCAGGGCATATATTACAGAGATTTCAGCAGTAATGTCAGCTTCAGAAGTACTTGTTCTTGGCTTCAGAAGTACTTGTTCTTGGCAGTTTCTTCCCCTATACTGTAGGTCACCATCTTCTTTGGATATGTTGATGTAAATTAAGCAGGTTGCATCGTGGACAAACTCAAAGTAATTGATGTTTTTAAAAAAGGTCAATTTGTATAATTTTGGGGAACAAGTGACAAGCATCAGGGACACGGTGGTGAAAGAGAGAATGGGAGATGTATAATGTTGGTGCTGTCAGTAAAATTCTGAGTTGTGTAATGGCAGGAAACTGACCTATTGTAAAATCTGCTGTGACACAATGAAGAGCAAATATGCAATGGAGATTATATCTTAGAATATAACCAGAATAAATAGTAGAATTGTACTTTCTAATCATGAGCATCAGGAACTATGTATTACTCTGACATTTCTGCATGCTGGGATCTGTGGACTGGGTTCCTCATCCTGCAAATACTGAAGAGAATGTAAATTTTGCCCTAGTTGATTAAGCCTTTGTTCAGCTGTATCCATATCCCTGTGTCTGATCTGACAGTTTGAAGAGATGTGAGGCTCAAAACATCAGCCTCACTTTATTGATTTTTCTGATGTTACAATCAGCTGAAATTGTCATCAAACTAAGATTTTAAATGTCTCTAGTTGGTATAAGAGAGGAAGGGGGAGCAGATGTGTAAGGAAAAGCCATAAGCAAATGCTGCTTTTTCCAAAGTAGGACATTTCCTCTGTATCCATTCCTAACAAAGTGATTCCCATATAACCTCTATCAGGAGGAGGATGCAGAATACCAAGGCAGTTACTCAGTTATCAGCTGATAGATGCCTCTGATGTTGGCACAGAGAGATGCAGCCCAATTACCTTGGAGTGGAGGAGAGGTCAGTTCCATAGAGAAAGTCAAACAATGCATTCTTTATTTTGGTACATCTTCACATTGCACTGTGCAGTTTATTTCCACTTCCCTTTTTCAAGTGGATACAACTATAATAAATTTGAATAATTTTATATAACTTTTACTCCATCTGACACTGTACTTGGTTTAATTTTATTCAGTGCTCCTGTGGCATAATTTTTTTTTGTAAAGTCAGATTTATCAAGCTTTCACATATGCATTGGGGATTGCCAGGATGGGCAATTTCCATAAACCACATTTCTAAGCATATTTTATAAATTCAGTTTCAGTGTTACAATGAAGTTGCTTAGGCTTTTTGTAAATGACAGAGCAGTTTTTAAGTGTTTCATCTACTGCAATACTTGACATGAACAGAAGCAGCTTATCTAAACCCCGACATTTAATGTAATTTTACTTCTCCAATTCATGTGAAACACAAATAAATTAGACAAAGAATTCAGTTGATCCTGCATGTGAAAAGGAGTTAACTTATTTGTGATATTGCCAGTCAGTCACAGTATTCTGTATATGTATTTCCTAATTCTCTCAGAACTGGTAGTTGACCTAATCATTACACAGCTGTTAAATGGTGGCAATACCCCCTGTCAGAAAGAGTTGTTCAACCGAACGCAACCAAAGGGAGGTAAATTTTTTTGTGTTACTGATATTCCAGATATTTCCCAAATTTATATATAAATTAAAAATTAATGGTGTGAAGTAATTTAAGAGGTATCTGTGGCTTGAAAGTCATTACATAAAGTAATTCTCATTAACACAGTGTTTATAGTTCATGAAATAGAACTAGCTGTAGGTTAAAGTGGAATTAGAGAGACTCAGTGAGATTAGCGTCGTCTTCACCTGTATAACTCTGAAAATCAGACTGGTTTGTAGAGTATTTGGGTTTTGTTTAGAATGGTCCCATATATAAATTTGTACATTACAGTGGTTTAAAGCAATATTTTTATGAAATGATTTATTATAATAAGAGGCTTTATAGCCAGTGTTTATTTTGTATGTGTTTGGGTTCGTTAATTCAAACGGACAAGTAAGGCTGTGTTTTCTCTAACTTCATTTTGTATGGCCAGTCAACCAGTCCCTTTGTACTTATTCTTACAACAGTGTGTGCAGCATAAAATGACCAGAAACTTTAGCCATTTTTGCTTCAGCCTACCTTACTGAGCTGGGAGAGAGAGGAAGGAGAGTAGTTAGAAAGATGTATAGTTGGAGAGCACACTTAGTATGACCAAAACTGTTCTTTGAATCCTCCTCTTGTATGACTGCTGATGCATGGTGAAATCCATATCACAGATAAATTCTGGCAGTGCCTTTTGTAGAAGCAAGTATGAGCTCGCAGGAAATCAGTAACTGTATGAAGGTCTCCTTTCAAAAGCAGAATCATGTTTATGTGCCTCAGAGATGATAAACTGGTTGGATCCCCAAAGCTATTAGAAGGTTCTAAGGATCTTACGCCTGCATCCATATCGCACTGCAAGTAGAAAATCTGTACATGATCTGCAAGAGCTCAATTTGTCTGCTACGTGGATGATAGATGGCACCAAAGAGAATTGATGCTGGTGCTGTGTGTGAGATTGTATAATCCTACCAGTGATTGCTGCTTGAGTCTTGAGTTCCTTACATGAAGAGGAAAGCAATGCCTTTTCCAAGGTCTCAGTATTTTCCAATAGGGGCAATTCCGATAAAACGAATGTAACTTGAGGATTCTTCATTGTTACAGCCATGGCTGTTTGTGCAGTTGTAAAATACCACACTTTGAAAACCAATTAAATTATTATGTTACTATGCAGTACATTTTCTTACTTCAGAACATACATTCTGAAAATGAAATACTGAATGCTCCCTGACTGTACAGAGAAATAATTAATTCCGGCAACTTTGGAGAGTTTTACAATATTTCAATCCAGGTACCCAAATCATAACTTCCTCATAAGTTATTACAGGCCTTTAGTAACATTATATAGTTTTAAAATTGAGATCAGTTAGTGAATTTGTCTTCTGTAAGCTTGATCTCAAATGCAATACTATTTAAAATAAAAAGCAAAATAAAATATAAAAATTAAAAATAGGTTTAAAGTGTCAGAAGTGATTTTCTTTGGGTTTTCTTTACAGGCTAACAAGTGAAGAGCTGCCAGAAGTTCCTGTACTTTACAGAGATGTCTCATCCCTTCTGCTTATCCAGATTTTAACCATGCCTCAACCATTGCGCAAAGGTTTGTTACAGAAATATGTATATTTGAATGATTATGTATATGAATGTATATGAGGCTGCATTCGTGGTGATTTCCAGGGTGGCAAATCATGGCTTGCCTACTGTGTATTCTAAATTAATGTTTGTCTTATCTAGAGGTGGCATTGAACAGAAATTTTTGTTGTGAGTTGACAGGCTTATCTGTGTCCCCTGTCTTCTCACCTTATCAGTCAGCCTATTCAATAAAGATACAAGAGCTGAGCAAACACTATTAAGTACATTTACTGAAGGAAAAGTGTCCTTTGTCTGACCTTCATCTCTTTGCTTAGAGGGGCAGCGCAGTACTTCAAATTGAGCTGAGTGCCTGAGGGTGAAAGATTGTAATTTAGTTTGAATTTTGGAATTCAAATTGCAGCAGTCTTACATAATAGGAGGTCATGTATAAATATGATAATTGCTGTAATGCAGCAGCTTCAATAGAGACAGCATATAGTATAATTTGAATTACGTAGGCACTTACAACTAGATTTTTCAATGCTGAAATCAAAATGTTTAAAACCTAGATTTCTTTTTTCTTTGCATAAAAGGAACAGCTAAGCCCAGTCAGTCTTGCTGATAGTGTGTGCTCTAGAAGATGGACTTGTTCAGACCTTCTGGTCTCTGGCTTGCTTATAGCTATACCTTTATTTTAAAATGAGAACAAACAGATACATTTTTACTACTTCACTGGAAATGAGCAGAGTATCTATTTTTGGGTCTCTGTGGCAATTTGATATTGCTGAGTTTTGGCTATCTGTGAATAGGCAAATACAGGAACTGATCTGCTCTTGATGCATACACCTGACTTAGGAAGGATAGTAAAAACTATTTGCCCTCATGAGTTGTTGAGTCCTCAGTATTGAATGTTCAGGCTCAGCTCATGTAACTGTGTCTCCGTTAACATTGTGGGTTGTTTTTTTTTTTCACTTCAGTGGATATGTTTATGTATTAGTATGTCAAATGAAAATATTTTAATAGCCTAGTGTCAAAAATATACTACTTTTTTTTTACTGACAGTTTTAACTTAAATTAATTTTCATTGAAACAACCGAATAAAAACAGTAAACAAAAGTTTAATGAGACTAACATCCGAAGTGCAGAGGAGTGGTGAAACCAAAGTGCAAACAGTGGTCTTTTTGTTGTTTCCATTCAAACCTTGAAAAATGCCATTTATGACAGTATATCTTATTATGGGAAAGACAAGATTCAATTTATAGTAGGACATCTTGTGGAGAATTCTGTAAAATACCACATATCAGCATCATGTTTTGCCTTTGCTTTTAGGTTTAGTGTATGCTGCAGTTGAACTTCAAATTGCAAGTGGCAGAAAGATGAATGAAACCACTTCAAATCTGTGGAGCATTAAATTGGAAATAAATTGCTGTTTATCTTTCTAATTTTTGTTTCATAAGAATAGTTAGGCAGAATAAAAGAAAATCTCTCATGGCTTTTTTTTGTTATATCCTAAGGTGTAGAGTGCAGTTCAGAGAAATGGGTAATAACAAATCTGTTTAGAATTTTTGTAGTGGGTGTGTAGACCACAGAGTTGAATTTGATACCATTAAGTCTTGGTAGAGAGTTGAGGCATGGAACGGTAAAATGGCCTTTGAAAAGTCACTTGGCAGGTCAGTAATAGGGGTGAACAATGTCTACATTTGACTCTACTTCTTCCTGAACCTTCTCTGCTGCTTTGACATTATTGTGGGGTGCAGAAGCTGTGCACTTGGCTGGACACCATTAGGCAAACAGGAGGCTGATGCCCATGTGCACTGCCTGTTATTTCCAGTATATTCCTGTAGCAATAGACTTAACTATATTGTCACAGAAGTTGCGTTGCAGTCTGGTGCAGAATGCCACGGTAATGGTGTTAGAACCCTAGCAATGAAGGAAGAATCTTCTGTAGGGTTTAGAATTCATGAAAAATCCCTCAGCATGGACACTTTTCTGTAATGGTACTGGTTTTGCAGTATCATTTATTAGGCATTACATATTCACATTTGTACTCAAAATCAATTTTTCTTCGCACAATATTTTTCCAAAGCACTGAGTTCTCTATAATGAGGACTCAAACTTTCTCATGGCCTTCAGGTAGAGCAGTAGGAATCACAGTAACTACTCAGTGCTGGATTGGTGTTGGTATCTTTTTTCAATACGACATCTGTTAAAGCAATAGAAATGCCATTACTATTCAGCCACTTTATTCTGAGGGGAAAATTGATCTGAACACATCACAAAAGAAAAGGAACACTGTAGGTGATTTTTCTTTTTCATAGCACAGACTTTGTCATGGAGGTCAGAGCATTTACAAGCACTTAACAATTCACAAAGAAGGGAAAACACTGTGTTCAAGATGGCTGAAATGGTTGAAACCATTTGTGATGTTTTTGTTTGCTTGTTTGATGCTAGAACAGGGGCAGAGCTTTTACAACTTTCATGCTCAGTGTTTTGAAATTGTGCAAGACTAAATGTGTACTAAATCCACAGAGGTGTTTCTGTTAACTTAAACCTCCCCTTGTAAACTGAATCCAACACCTTCTATGGCCTCTTTCTGCAACACAGTATGTATGTGCTGAACAAGTAATTTAAATAGGACATTCTTCTTTGTTACCATCAGTTGTAAAATGTTCTGTTGTCCTAGTACCTGACTTAGGAGCCCTATGGACAGATTTCTAGAGGCGCAGAGTGCTCATAGCTTCCAGTGGTTTCAGTTTTGACTTAGCTATGAATCTAACGAGTGCTATATTATTGCAGTGTTTTAAAACTGAGGTCTGGATGAGCAGGAGTGAGCCTTAGGCTAGCAGATGCATAAAACTGCATCTACTGGCCAGCAATGCAAGGAGGGTCANCATCCCAGGACTCGGTTGGCTGTCTGGGCTGCATGCACACACTGCAGGTTCATGTTGAGCTTGTCATCAACCCAGACCCCAAGGTCCTTTTCCTCAGGGCTGCTCTCCAGCCATTCTTCACACAGCCTGGATTTGTGCTTGGGATTGTGCATGAGTGCCAGCATGCTGTTAGGAATCCTGGCATTGCCCTAATATAGGCCACTGTGCTGCTTTTAGGAGATCTTTGACTTAGAAGTGGTGGATGTGCTCCAGTTCGAAAGCTGGTTTTGAGAGTGTAGCCCAGCCTCTATGTACTCTGGGAAAGGTTTACTTCTGTGGTGTGAGACACCTAAATTCACCTTTTTCTTGTAATTCCGATAAGGCTCAGATGCTGAAGAACCTGACCCGGATGTTCTGACACATTATTTTTCTATACATTTTCAATGACATGCAACAAAATCGCAGCAAGCACTTTTCTTTCATGATTGGATAAGGATCTTGACTAAATATAGAATGGATGTCATCAACTTGAATAGTATCCAGTTTCAGTGCAGAAGCTGAAATATTTATCTGTATTCTGGAACTTTCAAGATCCATGCTCTCTCCCTTTGTTGTAAAGTTATTTTTTCAGATAGCCGTTCAAGCTTTAGATCAAGAAGAATATTTTTTTTAAGGTTATTTATATAAAAGAAGCCCTTCTGAATTCACTAAAACTGATTCTAGGATCTTAATTTTGCCTTTTGTTCACTTTCTGCCACTATATATTGTCTCATTTGATATGAAAGTAAAAGATGCATATTGTTAGTAATACATATACTCATCTGCACATTTCTTGCACTAATGTTAAAATTAGAGTTCTAGAAGTGTTTCCTGTATAAACTTTATTTTTAAGGGGGTTCGTTTAATGCATATAACAAGATGGAATGCTGCGAAGTAATTTGGTTCCAAAAGTTTTGTTTAAAAAGGTATTTAAACTAGGAACATAAAAGCATTTATCAATGTTAATCAAAGAAAGTAAAAAAAATTTGCATTAGCTTTTGTTTGGATTATAACAGCCTAGCCACAATAATAGAACTCCTACACTGTCAGAATATCAGATTAGATTGTTTACGTACAAACACAGAAGTCCTAGCTCAAAAGAATATCTGGGTATCATCTGCAATGGAAGACATTGACAGAAGTTACATAGCTTATTCCCCAGCACACAAATATACTAACACTCTTTAGAATTATTAAATAGAAAAGCAATGTAGCAAAACTATGCAGGGCAGGGAAACCACACAGCCCCAGTGCCTGGGTCATGGAAAGGCAGTAGGCAGGAACATAACAGCTCTAGTGTTAGGGATACCTAAGCTGTCAAGCATTTTGCATTTTATACATAAGAGATAACACATAGTAATGAAATGAGCATTGATCCTCCAACTGGTGCTTTCAGTATGTCTCCCATGAGACATTTTTGTGACTATAAAGTACTTGTTTTGAAAGCCTTGGCACTCATTAAGACAGCATGCGGCCTCTGAGCTGCTCCTGTGACATTTTCCTAAAATGTAAGTAGGAAGTTTGCAGAAGTGTCAGGACTTCTTTAGGGTCATGCAGGTGTGAGAGTCTGTGATTTATTTATTTCCTCCTCCCCTCAATTCTGGATTCTCCAAAAGTATATGACTCACATTACTATGAATTACACAAGTAAGTAAATACAAGAACATTAATATGCATTAAAACAAACATAATTTCTGGTGAATTTAGCAATTAGTGTTAAGGTGGGGATAGAGACAAGGAGTAACTATAATTAACACCCACCCACCCCCAATTTAAAAAATGTAATGGTCCCAGAGGGTGCTAAGAGCACTGTGTAATCATCTCAGCAGAACAGAATGAGAACCAGAAGATAAAGTGGTCTATGGAAGAGGACTGGTGAAGGTTGAGAGGTGGTCTAGTTTCTCTGGAATGCAGTGGTTTTCATTCATGCTTTCACAGTGTAAGCTGATCTCTATTGCTTATACCTGCTATTGATGGAGTTTTGAGTGTAGTACTGGAGTTCAGTCCTAGCTACACTTGCTGCCTGTAGCTCAGGCTGAAGAAGTGTGTGTGGTTCAGTCTCTTAGGTCTTGGTCCCTGAAAATGTACTGAAAGCTTACCCACTACAATTCCTGAGGAAGAAGATTACTAAGAAAATGTAGGTTTCAACAGAGGGAAGAAGTAGGGCCTAGACATCTAATGGGATCCAGCAAACTCTCCTTCTAGGGTAATGTGGGGTAGGTGAAGCATAGCAGCATTCATTATCATGTCTAACATAGGGTCCATAAGAAGATATTGTAGAAAAAAATACATACTTTTAATTGCATAGTTACAAATTATCATTTAAGTGTTTATTGTACATACTCAGTGACATGTAAAAGTTTCAAAGTTCACGTGTGCATTCAGTTTATAAACATTTGTTACATTAAAAAGCAATTGTTATTTCACAAATTTAATTATGTACTCAAGTCCTGACTGTGTTTTAGAAATCAGTGGTGGGTTTTGCTATTAGGTACAGAAAGCAGAATCAGGGAGTTTTAGCTTCCTTACCTGCTTTTCATTTTCATATACAAGGCTTGTTTAAATCCTTTGGGAAGAGAAAATGAATTTGACCCAGTTTTCATGAGGTGCTTATGTAAACAAAACTGTTCTGCTTGACTTCAAAGCCTAAAAGGACTCTTTAAACCCCTTGTTTTTGTATACATTGTTCTAGATATATATTATAGTCATGCTGGAAACTTTCATCTGCATAGTTTTAAAAAGTCAGATTGTTTGAGATGGGAAATTCAACCTCAAATAAAAAGAGGAAAAAGAGACTGCCACTGTATCTTCACTTCCAAGAACTGATCACCTTCACCTTTTCTCATGTTGCAGTTTTAGGAACTGTTATTTTGCGTCTGTTGATAGTGTCCCCAAAAGGATTTTGAAGCCTTTCTCTTGCACCCTATATGTAGGAGATAATAAAGCATCATTATCCTTTAAGTTTAGAAAAATCTAAACAATTAAGATCTTTTAAAAGAAGGTAAGTTCTACAAACTCTCTTTTGTCCTCCTGCATACAGGTGAGGCCAGTAAATACATACTCACTAAAAAATTATTTGCAGCAACCATATCTGGAAGACAAGGCATAGAAAATTTCATGTACTAAATGTCCTTCTCGTGGCAGTTTCTTTGGGAACTTAACTTTTCCAATACTTGTATGAACGTGACTTACCCCCAGATGGTTTGATCATTACCAGAAGAGATGGCAGGATGATATGCATTTGCTTACATCTTCAACTCCCAATTAGTTGCAGCTCTCAGTAATCACTAGCTTAATTTAATGTAATGTTTGGACAGAATAGAATTTTGTAATATCACCAGGTCCTTAGGAGGAAGTTACTGCTGATCTGGATTAAGATGAACATATGGAACGATGGGAAATGACATGCCCTGTACTTGTTCCAGTCACTATGGCTGCCAAGTAATATCTGAAGGCCAACAAATATATTTATGTTGTTTTGCATATGCTGAGAGTTTGTACTTTCTGTATAGCACTTTTTATTTGAGAAGCAGCATTTCCATAGCTAGACACTCCGTAAGCAATGTATTTGCTAAAAATATCAAGTGTTTAAAAATTAATATCTTTGTTTTACAGAACACTTCAGCTGCATTATAAAAGTACTGTTCACTTTATTGTATACTCAAGCCTTGGCAGCACTTTCTGTTAAATGCAGTGCTGAGGATAGAACAGCATGGAAGGAGTCAGCAGCTCTCAAAAAGGTTGGTTAATTATATGAAATGTTGGTTGTGTATTTCTGTTAGCAATGTCACAGATATTTATGCTTTACTCATAATAATTTGCTTCTGCTTCACAAATACCCAGTCTTTTGTTTCTGCATGCACAATTTTTGCAAATTTTGGTATGTGCGCAAACTTAAAATTTTCATCATGAATATCTAGTTCCAGGTACTTATACTAGCAATTCTAGATACTTCCAATTACAGACAACTGAGGTTCAGATTTAAGGCTGTATCTCTACAGTTTTATTAGTCTTGTGTTTGTTGCAAATCATAGCATCACAGAAGTAGTTTGGTTTGAAAAGTCCTTTAAGATCACTGAGTCCAACCATTATCTAACTTGATACTAAGCCTGGTGATAAACCATGTCCCTTA